>CAMZMU010000090.1:39113714-39366891 GCA_947311845.1 Poa pratensis
AAAGTGGGATAAAAAAGAGCAATAGCTGCTTGCTAAAGGGATCGAACCAGAATGGATGCGCGAAGAATGGGAATTGAGGGCAAGAAATTGGTTCCTTGCGCATGGGGGTTCATACGACGAAACAACAGGGGACCTTGTTTGCAGTGACGGGATTAGGATACCCAGGGAAAATTGGCTTAAAGTGCTGAAAGAAATTAAAGAGGGTAAGTTAAAGTTCCGTCCCGATAGAGAGAAAGACTTGCTGACACTGGTCCTCGGGAATGACGAACACGGAGGACGAACACGAGGCCTCTTGGCCCTTCGTTTCCTCTCCTGTAAAGTTCCTTTTCTTTTAATATATGAAAAAATGACACCGTAGGGGCTTCCCCTACGGTAAAGGTGTCAAAAAAAAAATCGTATCGGGGTTTCATGATATGGAGCTTCACATCCCTGGACCTGAAGATGATAGGACACTCGGAGAAGTTGTGGGTGCTATCATTCTATGGGACAAGAACTACATCAAGGTTCCAGGCTCGGCGCCAAGGACAACACCGCCTCCGAGTCGTCGCAGGTCACCTACACCTCCATCACCTCCAAGAAGCCCACCCCATGACTTGGGTCGGCCGTCTCGATCTCCGCCGCCGGACTTGGGTCGGCCGTCTTCACCGCCGCCTTTGCCCGCTAAGGACAATAAGCGGAAGCGTGCTCCATCGATGAGTACACACCGACGCAGCAGCCCAACACGACAAATGTTGCCCCTCCCAAGAGTAGCTCATAAGAATCTGCCCATCAGAACTTACGATCGTACTGATGAGCAAACCGCAGTGATCGCAAAGGCCGAAAAAGATGTGCATTTTGCAAAGAAGAAACCCAAGCACGCCCCGGTATACACCGAGAAGCAAAAAGCGTGGGCACATGATTTTCTGAACACAAAATCGCAATATGAGTTGCACCATAAGCCAGATGACTATCAACGCACACTTCGGAAGGTAGTGGAGAAGAGCAAATCAAGTAAAAGTGCAAGCGGGAGCGAATCAAGTAAAAGTGAAAGCGGGAAAAGAAGGGACGTTCCCCAGCTCGGAGAACAGGCCAAACAATCGAGCCCACCCCTCAATGTGTTATCCGAAGACGTTCCCCAGGTGCTGCAGCAGGATATGGAAGAAGCTGCGAAGTTGGCGGCCGCTATGGGTGTGACTGTTGCTGAATTGCTAGGTTCCCAAGGCGACAAGTTACCCAAGGCTGATGTAGTCCCTACATATGTCCCAGGGAAGCCTTTGGTCAGCAATGAGAAGTTGGAACAACTGCCAACAGAAATGCGGAATTTGCATCAATGGTACTTGAGAGTGGTAGGGGGGGCAGTGTCACATCCCAAATTTTGGAACTAAGAAAAACTTAGTTTTACAAGAGTCAAAATTCAGAGCCAACAAATATTACAACACATATTACAAATTATAGAATTTAAGAAAGACAAACAAATAATTTTATTGATTATTTCCAACAATACAATGTCTTTACAATTAAATTACAACTAACATAAATACAAAAAAAAAGAGAATTATAAATGTTTCCAAAACTAAAATGTCTTCTATTCTTTTTTCGATCTTTATACCAATATTGTTTTCCTGCAAAACAAATGAAAAACAAAGACAGAAATAAACAAAAGGGATTAGGGTTAGTATTATCTTCAGTTTGGCAGTGTGATGCACTGCTAAACACATCACTGGATATTATTAGGGACTAAGTGTTGTATCTGTTCTTAATCAGCACAGGTTAGCCTCTGTACAACATCCCAGGCTATAAAATCCACATGGCCAGTGAAAAGAAATGAAAATATGAAGATAAGCTCAACCTATCGATGCCCAGTTCACTCAACTGAGTCAGCAGAGAAGCACACAGCACACACACCCCTGTGCTGTCAACATCACAGGGAAATAGGCATGTGATGCACCAGGACAAAAGGGAGTTGTAGGACACAAGCCACACAGCACTGTTTCACCTACCATCAGCTCAATTATCACACATGCACACCTACTTCACTCCCAGGAGGAGGATAAGAGCCAGAGACAGTAGTAGCAAGCAAGGAGCACAGCTCATTTCGCTCACACACCGGCCCAGCTCGAGTTCATCACCCACTCAGCCCACAGTTCATCACCAAACCACCAATCCATCCACTTTTCAGCACTGGATCCTTGCCAAAAGCAAGAACAAGATGGGTGTAACATCCACTTTTGTTTTTATTAAAAGAAAACATTCAATTTATAATAGAAAACAAATAATAGAAGACATTTAACATTTCAAAAAATTTAATTGTTTAAATATCCAAGTAATCGTTAATCTCAAATGTTGAGTTTAGTTTAAATTCTTTCATCCAAAATATTTCATAAACCCCAATATATTTGGCAAAGTGATTTAAAATATCCAAAGACACCTTCATCTCATAAAAAGGTTTTACTCCATTTATTTGATTTTAAACACTTAACTTTGGCTAAATTCAAAACCCTAAAATCTTATTTGCAAAGTGTTTAAGTTAAATTAGCTATTTATAAATATTTACAATTATTGGATATTTATAAAGCTTATGATATAAATGAGTAATTATACTTAAATGATTTACCAAACTCTTTTTAAATAAAATGTTTTGGTACCAAATTATTTTGCTGGTGTTATAATTTGAATGATATTAGTCATGCCTTGTTTCTGGATTTGATTTTAAGTTCAAAAATAATTTATAAAATCCTATTTATAAAATGACATAAAGGTTCAATTAAACCTTTATACATTATTTGAACTTTTCAAATTAGAAATGTTTTAGAAAAGTGTACTTGAATATTTTAAATGAGAGGTATGATTTATACAAATATTTACAAAGTTGTTTGAATCCATTTGGATGGATATTTCAAAAGATACAAAAGTTTTCAGAAAAACTGAAAAAGAAGAAGTCAAAAAAAAAAACGGGCCGCCTGCCCAAGCCGAGCCACCGTGGCCCATCTCTCCTCGAGCACACCAGCCCGGCCCGCGCGCCCCTCTCCTCCAGCCACTGACGTGTGGCCCCCACATGTCAGCGCCACCGCGTCGTCTTCAACCTCAGCCTAAAATCACGCCCGAGTTACCAAAAACGGCCGTTTTGATTGCTTCCTCAATTCGCGGGATTTAATGCCCGAATCAACACGCAGACCAGCTCCTCTTAATACCGTCTCCTCTCAGCCCCACGCAAATCGAGCCTCCAGGCCATAAAAATCGCTCACCGGAGTTAGTCACTGCCGCCGCCGTCCTCTTTCGATTTCCGGCAACAGGGAAGGTTCCGCTGCCCTCTTTTGGTCTCCTTCTGTCCCCTTGCTCCTGGCGCATTCCGCTAACCCCTTATTGAAATTTTTCACGCAGCGAATCGAGCAGTTCGTGCACCCCCGAAGCTCACCGGAGCCGCCGCCTCTCCGTTCGTGCTCCAGCAGTGCACCGAGACGCAATCGAGAGCGCCGTCACCTACATCCTCTTCCCCGTGTCGTGCCGCACCACGTCGCCATATTCTGGAGCCCGGAGCACCACGGGAACGCCGTCTGCAACAACCACCCGAGCCCGCGCCGCCGCGACCTCCATCTCCGGCGACCTGCGCCGCCCGGTGAGAAACCCTAGATCCTCGTCCGTTCGATCTATTTTTAACGGCCACGATTAGAACATCTACGCGAAGGGGTAAGAATAGATCTGAGCCCTTAGATCCAGATCTAACGATCCAGAACAAATGACTTAACCACGTCAGCAGACCAGTCAGCGTCCCCGTCAGCGCCACGTCAGATCCAGTCAGCGCACGTGTGGAAAAATGATTTTCCTATTTAGATTGATTTGGCAGTTTTGCAGAAAAACCCCTGTAACTTCAAACCTTCATATCTTTTCAACCACAAATCCAAATTTAGCAAACTTTAGCTTTCTGGAAAGCTCTTGACCTGTAGAATCTTTTGGCACTGTCCAAATTTAAAATTGACCATTTAAATTTTGTTCCTTTTCAAATGTGCTTGTTTGATGATTTTTGGCATAGTTCAAATTTTGTAAATCCAATTCTGACAAACCAAATATTTTTGGGATCCTTATAATGTGTACTAACAGTACCCACTGCCCAAAATCAAGTTTGAATTATTTTATAATTAATTCAGATTTTAGATGACCATTTGAGCTTTTGGACCTAATTTAAATTCTATAAATAATTTAAATATAGTTCCTTAAGCAAAGTTGCTCCATTTGGTAACCTTGGACCAGAGAGACCAGTACCTAAACCAATTGGACACCCTAGAACCAATTCCATGTAAGTTTAGCCAAATTTTCATGTTAGTGTTTCACACTATGTTGCCCATGTCTCAGAGTTTGTTTTGAACTATATAGTTTTTGTGGTGTGACCATCTTGGACCCAAGACTAAGTCCTGAGTGAGTAACAATCACATATTAGACTAACTAGTGAACCCAAAACTCTAGTGCCCATATTTTCTATCTACCTCTCAACACCTCTATTCTAGTTCTAAAAATCCATCAAGATAGCATAGTGGAAATCAAGACTCAAGTACAAGGAAGATACTTGCATGAAGAATTTACAAGGAAGGTCATTGAAGAAATTTGAGAAGGACTTAGGCTCCTCAACAACTCGAAGCAACTCAAGGAAGTGCAAGTTCATGAAGAAATCAAGAAGAAAACCAACCACCTCTCTTTCTATCTTTTCTTCTTCTTATTTCTTTCTTTCCTATTGGACATAGTAGTGCTATCATATTTGAATCAAGATCAGCCTTAGTTTGTGCCACCCCATTCTAGACCAACTGGTGAGTAATCCATGAAGTTCTATCAAGTTCAAGAGAGTCGCCACACCAAGAAGGAAGCTACAAGGGAGCATGAAGATGATCATCAAGAATACCAACCATGTGAAGACTTGGAGCAAACACACAAGATGATTAGTATTAAGTTGTTTTGTCCAACCATTGACCCAAATGGAAAACCCAAGACCTCATCACCACATTTCTTTTACTTTGTTGCCTTGGTTTGATAAGTGGTGTAAAAATCCTTAGTGAACTCTTGGAACTTTCTTGATAAATATGGTTTCAATAAAGTTTGATCACTTCAAACTCAACCCAGCCCAACTCAAGTGAACTCTTGGTTTTTCCTTGACAAAGATAGATCCATTAGAGAATGAATATTTCTAACTCAAACCTTGACCAACCCATGCCCTAGTAGCTAGCCCTAAACCCAATTCCTTTGTAAATTGAACCTTTCACCTTGGTTAGCCAACCATATTGTTTAGCCTTGATATGCTTGATTATATTGTATATTTTTCCTTGCTTGCTAGAAGGCTTGTTTATTTTGTTGTTGTGTTTTCATTGTATAGATTGTACGGAGAGCAACGTTCTTTTGTGAAGAGATTGAGATTTCTTCACCAACATCAAAGGCAAGTGGCACATTCATAAATCTCCTAAGTATTTTCTATATGCATGAGTGGTTTATTTTCCTTAAGCATGTGTAGGACTTAGTAGTTTTGCTATGCAAGACATGTTTAGAATTTCCCTATTCCTATGTGTCTAGCTACCTATGAAATAACTTACTAGAAATATTGATGCTAAGCAATTGATGAAAAGTTTTATAAAATGTTAAGTGGCTACTCAGGACCATGTCCATGGGGGTTTTCACTTAAGATAGTTTTCACTATACTTAGGACCATGGTATGTGGGGGTTTTCACCTGGGAGTACACATCTGCTATGTTAATGAATCACCTGGGTGGAATTGGTTGTTTGGTTTATGTTGAGTGGCTACTCAGGACCATGTCCATGGGGGTTTTTACTTAAGATAGTTTCCACTATACTTAGGACCATAGTATGTGGGGGTTTTTACCTGAGAATACACTTGTGGACGGCCACCCAGGAACAAAGGGATATGAAGAAAGTGAAGAACTCAAAGAGAAGAACTCCAAGTGAAGAACTCCAAGTGAAGGTTGCAGCTGATCAAGGACATCAACGGAGGAATCCCAACATTCAAATTTCTCAAATAAAATTTTGATAGGTGAACAAAAGTGAGCTACTCAGGACCATGTTCATGGGGGTTTTCACCTAAGATAGTTTCCACTATACTTAGGACCATTGTATGTGGGGGTTTTTACCTGAGGGTACCCTTAGATGGGTGAGCTACTCAGGACTATGTCCATGGGGGTTTTCACCTAAGATAGTTTTCACTATACTTAGGACCATGGTATGTGGGGGTTTTTACCTGAGGGTGCACCTAGGGACGGGCCATCTTTTGGTTCACTGGGGCTTACCTGTGTTACCATTAAAGATGTTGAAATGGTTTTATAAAGTGATAGGATAAAAGTTGGCTTTCTGCAAATTAGCCTTTGAACTCCACCAGCCAAATATGCATATAGGTTATTAGAGTTATGCCACTAAGTGTCCACAAAGTTTCACTTGCCAGTTCCATTTTATATGGTTCTGACCCACCTTGTTGCAACATTTTTCCTGTTGCAGGATGTTCAGACGATGAGTGATGTTTCGTATAAGGATTTCGAGTCTGCAACCAACATGTTTCGCCTGTGGCACATGAAGATGATGGAGACTCACTGCTACTTTTTATTCCGCTGTGCTAAATTTTGTAAAATGATAGCCTTGAGGTATGCAATTTGTAATGAATATTGTAAGTCTGGATCACGCGATGTAATAAAATATGACGCAATTGCATGATATTCATCTTAGACTGTGTGTGCAAATGAATCGATCCAGGGGTTTGCACTATACACAGGGATCTTGCCAATTTTTAAGTGCAGGTCCGCTACAGATGGTATCAGAGCACTGTGTTGCCTGTAGGTTCGAAACCCTTGGTTTGGATAGAAATAGGTTTTGACCATAGGATTGAAAATCTATTTTTATTCAGTTTTCTAAAAACAAAACTTTTCATTTTATCTTTCTCGTACTCTCATCTAATGTCGAACCTTCTGAAATTATCTAGATGACCATGTCCTTGAAGTATGAGTGTGATACTTCATATGGAAAGTTACGATTCAACATGAAGCACTACATGCATGGAAGACCATTGAAGAACCAAGATTCATAGCCCAAACACTTAGAAGATGAAGTTGAAGAAGAACTTGAAGCACTCAAGAAGGAGAAGACTAGAGACCACCACTTTAAAATTAGAACAATGATATCGTAATAGTGTATTGACCATACCAATTTAGGTTGTATGACAATACTAGATTGTTTTGTTTGTGTTTAAACCATGTTGCTTGATGTTTGTTAGATATTGTTTGTAAGATGGATTGTCTTGATCTGCTGTGTTTGAGTAGGTTTTCTCCTTAGTATCCTTCTATCTTCACACATCCATGCTAAACCCAACCAGATGCCTTATCCTTTTGACCACATCTAACTGAGGACCAGTTCCCTATGGTATTATCGGCCATCCAACAGAAGAATGCTTCCCAACTTTGGTTAATTCGTTTGTGTGAAGGAACAATCATATCCTAGCTCCATGCCACCTCTATCCTTGGATATCAATGAACCTCGGTTATCCTACAACTCTACCATGACGGAAAGTTCTACTCAAGATTTCAAGACTTCAAAATCCCCAACAAGTTGTTAGTACATGCTATACCAGAAAATTAAGGACGATGAAACAACACTCCAGAGATGAAGACAGGAATTCTAATCCGCCACAAAAGTTTCTTTTAAGGGTGGTAGCCCACCAAGATAATCTAAACCCAGTTGCCCAAGCCTATATTTTTTCCAGCTTTCCCGAATCTCGAGGACGAGATTCTTTTTAAGGGTGGTAGTCTGTAACATCCCAATATTTTGGAATGTTCCAAAATCACAAAAAATTAAAACTTTTGTTTTTATTAAAAGAAAACATTCAATTTATAATAGAAAACAAATAATAGAAGACATTTGACATTTCAAAAAGTTTAATTGTTTAAATATCCAAGTAATCGTTAATCTCAAATGTTGAGTTTAGTTTAAATTCTTTCATCCAAAATATTGCATAAACCCCAATATATTTGGCAAAGTGATTTAAAATATCCAAAGACACCTTCATCTCATAAAAAGGTTTTACTCCATTTATTTGATTTTAAATACTTAACTTTGGCTAAATTTAAAACCGTAAAATCTTATTTGCAAAGTGTTTAAGTTAAATTAGCTATTTATAAATATTTACAATTATTGGATATTTATAAAGCTTATGATATAAATGAGTAATTATACTTAAATGATTTACCAAACTCTTTTTAAATAAAATGTTTTGGTACCAAATTATTTTGCTGGTGTTATAATTTGAATGATATTACTCATGCCTTGTTTCTGGATTTGATTTTAAGTTCAAAAATAATTTATAAAATCCTATTTATAAAATGACATAAAGGTTCAATTAAACCTTTATACATTATTTGAACTTTTCAAATTAGAAATGTTTTAGAAAAGTGTACTTGAATATTTTAAATGAGAGGTATGATTTATACAAATATTTACAAAGTTGTTTGAATCCATTTCGATGGATATTTCAAAAGATACAAAAGTTTTCAGAAAAACTGAAAAAGAAGAAGTCAAAAAAAAAAACGGGCCGCCTGCCCAAGCCGAGCCACCGTGGCCCATCTCTCCTCGCGCACACCAGCCCAGCCCGCGCGCCCCTCTCCTCCAGCCACTGACGTGTGGCCCCCACATGTCAGCGCCACCGCGTCGTCTTTAACCTCAGCCTAAAATCACGCCCGAGTTACCAAAAACGGCCGTTTTGATTGCTTCCTCAATTCGCGGGATTTAATCCCCGAATCAACGCGCAGACCAGCTCCTCTTAATACCCTCTCCTCTCAGCCCCACGCAAATCGAGCCTCCAGGCCATAAAAATCGCTCACCGGAGTTAGTCACTGCCGCCGCCGTCCTCTTTCGATTTCCGGCAACAGGGAAGGTTCCGCTAACCCCTTATTGAAATTTTTCACGCAGCGAATCGAGCAGTTCGTGCACCCCCGAAGCTCGCCGGAGCCGCCGCCTCTCCGTTCGTGCTCCAGCAGTGTACCGAGACGCAATCGAGAGCGCCGTTACCTACATCCTCTTCCCCGTGTTGTGCCGCACCACGTCGCCATATTCTGGAGCCCGGAGCACCACGGGAACGCCGTCTGCAACAACCTAGATCCTCGTCCGTTCGATCTATTTTTAACGGCCACGATTAGAACATCTACGCGAAGGGGTAAGAACAGATCTGAGCCCTTAGATCCAGATCTAACGATCCAGAAAAAATGACTTAACCACGTCAGCAGCCCAGTCAGCGTCCCCGTCAGCGCCACGTCAGATCCACTCAGCGCACGCGTGGAAAAATGATTTTCCTATTTAGATTGATTTGGCTGTTTTGCAGAAAAACCCCTATAACTTCAAACCTTCATATCTTTTCAACCACAAATCCAAATTTAGCAAACTTTAGCTTTCTGGAAAGCTCTTGACCTGTCACTACAAGAAATATGTCAACTAGTGACCTTTTGATAGTGACTTTCAAAATATTGGTCATGGATCTATGACCATTTTAACCCACTTGGTCATGAGCTGGTTTGTAGGGTCCTAATCCAAAAAATTAACGACCAATTTGGTCAAAAAAGTCATAAATCTATTTACACAAATTGGTCATAATGTAGACAGCAGTTGCGTATTACCTTATTTACGACCATTCCGATTGGTCATGAGGAACGATTGGACAGCCACCTCATCAATCATGCCCACGTGGCAACCATATGTCGCTTACGTGTCCATATTCAGTCATGGTGGAGTGACACCTCAGCGGACTCGCCTACATGTCACTTCATCGCGCCTACATGTCACCGCCTATGTGTCATTTGTGCTTACGTGTCACCACACTGACATGTGGGACCTCTTGACTGGAGGTGTTGACTGTTGACAAATCTGTCAAGTGGGAACCGCAAATATGACATGTGGGACCCGCCCGGCCCCACCTGACAAGTGGGACCCACCCCCACCTCATATGACATGTGGGACCCACCACTGGCCTGACATACGGGACCCACCACCTACCTGACATATGGGACCCACCACGGACTCAAACATGGCTCAAATGGAGCAAAATAAATAGAGCAACGCCTGGGATTCTTGAGAGTACACTTGTGGACGGCCACCCAGGAACAAAGGGATATGAAGAAAGTGAAGAACTCAAAGAGAAGAACTCCAAGTGAAGAACTCCAAGTGAAGGTTGCAGCTGATCAAGGACATCAACGGAGGAATCCCAACATTCAAATTTCTCAAATAAAATTTTGATAGGTGAACAAAAGTGAGCTACTCAGGACCATGTTCATGGGGGTTTTCACCTAAGATAGTTTCCACTATACTTAGGACCATGGTATGTGGGGGTTTTTACCTGAGGGTACCCTTAGATGGGTGAGCTACTCAGGACTATGTCCATGGGGGTTTTCACCTAAGATAGTTTTCACTATACTTAGGACCATGGTATGTGGGGGTTTTTACCTGAGGGTGCACCTAGGGACGGGCCATCTTTTGGTTCATTGGGGCTTACCTGTGTTACGATTAAAGATGTTGAAATGGTTTCATAAAGTGATAGGATAAAAGTTGGCATTCTGCAAATTAGCCTTTGAACTCCACCAGCCAAATATGCATATAGGTTATTAGAGTTATTCCACTAAGTATCCACAAAGTGTCACTTGCCAGTTCCATTTTATATTGTTCTGACCCACCATGTTGCAACATTTTTCCTGTTGCAGGATGTTCAGACGATGAGTGAGGTTTCGTATAAGGATTTCGAGTCTGCAACCAACATGTTTCGCCTGTGGCACATGAAGATGATGGAGACTCACTGCTACTTTTTATTCCGCTGTGCTAAACTTTGTAAAATGATAGCCTTGAGCTATGCAATTTGTAATGAATATTGTAAGTCTGGATCATGCGATGTAATAAAATATGACGCAATTGCATGATATTCATCTTAGACTGTGTGTGCAAATGAATCGATCCAGGGGTTTGCACTATACACAGGGATCTTGCCAATTTTTAAGTGCAGGTCCGCTACAATGGGATAGAAGCACAAGGCCAAGTAGGAGCTGGGAGGAGAAGGCCAGGAGCTAGAAGGGAGCAGCTGGAGCAGGAGGAGCAGTCCAGCAAGCAGAGCAAGCAACAGATCCACAAGAACTACAAGCAACAGCCACAACATCACCACACTTGAGCACAGGTTGATATTTTATTTCTAGCTAAATGATCTGCTAGATGCACATGGTGTGGTGGAGTGTTTTCCCTAAGTCTAGCATAGAAGGGCTATGCTAAATCATCACAGGGGAGTAAAGAATCAAGCATAGCATCTGTTCTTATTAAAATGGAGCCTCAGCCTATGCATCATGGGCAAGGGACACAAATCCACCAAATTTAGCAAAGGCATACAAGCTTTATTAGCTTGAGTTCATAGTTTGGGTAGCACAAATCCAGTATATGTGCTGAGCACAAAACCCACAAAGGGGAGAGGCACTACAAGCCCACAAATGCACTAATAACACCACTGGGTAGTATAAATAATTTACCCTAAGCTAAAATATATAGAATTGCTTCTGTGTAAGTCAAATGAGGCATCACAGCAAGCAAAGCAACATCATTTTATCTCAAGCAAATGAGATATACTAGCACAGGGCATTAATAGAGCATTTGAACAAAGGAACAAAATTATCAGAGGCACATTTCTGAACACTAGGTTCAGAATAACACCAATCGGACAGCATCATCAACAATAGCAGTAGAGCACCATCAGAACCACACAATCACTGCACCTAAATGAACAGAAACCCTAGAATCCTCACACCCTGTGTTCATCACAGGAGTAGAAGGGCACCACAACACCTAGCAGAAAAACATCTGAAATTATCACTAGGTCCAAGCATCACAGAGCAACGCACGGAGGCCAGGGCAGGGAAGAGGAAGAAGAGAGAGGAGAGGAGTATACCTGACGCCCATGGCCGTAGCTCCGCGGCGGCGGGGCAGTGACCGTGTGGCCGTGAAGAAGGACCACGGGAGAAGCGAGCAACAACACCACCACGGCGGCACAGAGGTTGGAACTCTGCGCCAAGCCATGGCGGAGAACCGGAGTAGCTTGAGCACGGCGAAGCCAGGAACACGGCGGAACCCTAGTTCGGGTTTGGGTTGCGCACGGCCGCATCTGGCTAAGGAACTCAAATCGCCTCGGAGGGGTAGAAGAAGGTTGAGCGGCGCGTCGATTGCGCCACGGCACGGTGGCGGAGACGACCGGACCTCGCCGGAATCGTGCGGCGACGACGACGGCGGAAAGAGGAACCGCGGGGAGAGGGAGAGCTCGGGGTCGGGTGAGAGAGAGACGAGTGAGAGAGTGTGGCTCGGTCGGGTTGACCACCGACCCGAGCCAGGTTTTGGTCTGGTTCATGTTGAACCAGGGGCAAAATCGTCTTTTTACATTTACATAAATTTTATTAAAAAGAAAAAATTCTGAGAAAAAGGTTTATTCAGTACAATTAGAAAAACAAAGTTGTAAAATAAATAAAAATATTCAGAGTAATTTTATGAACTCAAAGAAATTGTTTTGTATTATTAAATCATTTTATTTTGATTTAAAATATAAGATATATTAATATATCTCAAAATTCAAACAAAATTAAATAAATTAAGAAATAAGTATATTCTTAATTTACTCTTATAATAAAATGAAATTATGTTACATAAATAATTCCTCCTATTATTTAATAAATCAAAATTAAAGTTTAAGTAGTTAAATACTTTCTCCAACCATCAAATATTCCTCAAAAGGTGCACCATGTTTGTTACTTGTTTGTGTATCACTTGTGGTTTTGATTGGTGTATTGAGTGTTGTTTATTTTCCTGTTTGCGACGCTAGATATTGACGCTATCGGAGAGACTCTGGAGAGAATTTATTGAATAAGGATGAGAATTTATTTCCTTGATCAGTGAGAAGAAGTACAGGGACATTACGCTGGAATCAGGCAAGCTATTCTCTGAGCTTGCATCTATATACATCTATTTTGATTCACATGTATTACTTATAAAGAGCGTAAGTGATTTACGTGGTGGTTACCACTAAAGCTATGATTTTGAAAACCCTTTGTTTCCAAAATACAAGTATAATACTTTGACACCCTATATGGAGGTGTGAGATGGAAATTCTTTTTCAAACTATCGGATGGGGGAAATATTGTTTACTCAAAACTCCTTTGAAAATACTGGTTTGATTATGGAATACCGAGATGTCGGTGTTGAAGAGGAGAAATGGAGAATGGTGATGTTTTTATGAAACATGCACATTGTGTCCTAGTACTATGACGACCGGCCGATACCCTGTGCTACCACATTTACCCCCATATGGGAACGGGGCTTAGTCATATAGTTTGCTCATATTAGTATGGGATACCTCATCGACGGAGATGACTCCGTTATGCAAGAGGGGATGGTTTGGTGACCTACCCCTGACCTGGGTCCTCGCTCAAACTCTATGATGAAGATAAGGAGGAGGATAGATGGTTCCACCATAAACCGCTGGGAAAAACTATGAGTCCTCACACTTAGATTCCGAAGGGCTGGGTTAAGTGTTGATGGAAAGTGTCATAAGGGCAGGGTCCTATACTAGCATGAGCAAAGGACAGGCTATGGCCGGTGACTCAACTCCGCATACACCTGGTATGGCGGGATGTGGCTGACACGATGAGTTGCCGGATGGATGTGGGAAAAACGTGCTACCTCTGCAGAGTGTAAAACTATTCGAATAGCCGAGTCCTCGGATATGGACAGTTGGGAGGCTGTCCTAAGACCTATGTGCAAGTTTTACAAAGTTTTGAGATTTGAAAATAAAATGGAGATGTTTTATATACGCAACTATGCCAAAGGATCGGCATGAGGTTGCTAGAAAAGAGGAGGACCATGAAGAGACTTCTTACCTTTTCAACAAAGATATATTTTCAGGAAAAAGTTTTAATAGAGACTTCTTACAAAGACAGATTTATGAGAAAAAGATTCTAAAAGCCTTCTTTCCTTTTTCAATTAAAGTTATAGAGTTTTCAAATAAAGCTTTATTTAAACAATAAAAAGAGTAGTGCATGCTCATTTTGGGGGTAGTTTGCGAGTACAATCAAATGTACTCATATTGGTTTTGTCCCTGGCTATTGTCTTAGCCAGGTTTTAGAAGAAGAGCAGTTCGAAGAAGAAGGGTTCACTGACGTCAACGCGAACTAGGGCGCTTCCCAGTCAGCTGCCTGTAGGGTTATGGCAAATGACTTGGGCTCCACGTTGTCTGATGAATCCGCTGCAAGTACCTGTTGAAGCTTATGACTTCAATCAAGTAAGTAAATTTATTCGGTATTTATGGATATTCTTTTGATACCAGTTTGATTGTGCTCAGCGACACACTGATCATGGGATCGCTGATGTGTAGGCACAAGGGAATTTCGGACAGCTAGTCCGGGGTCCCCACAGACTTGGTATCAGAGCTTTCCTGACTGTAGGAGACCATAGTTAGTATGGACGCTAGTTAGGAAAGGAAATATTTTGTTAAAAATATATTACTACCAAAATATATGGCTTCCATTCTTTTCGCCTCCTCAACTATTTCAAAGTCTTACCCCTCTATTTTAAGATTTTCCATTGCTTCTTCTGTTATCTCTTAGCCGTTCAAAACACTTGACGATGAACCCAAGTGAGACCTAATTAGCTAGCACCTACAAGAAGAAGCTTCCATCTCGAATACTCAACATTTAACATCAAGGCGATTGATCTACAAATACCAAGATCGTCAGTATCAACAAAGCAAGAGACCTCGAAGACCTCAGCTCAATATCAACAACTCTACTCCAGTTGCAACTTGGACAATCTCAATTTCTCCAGCTGAAGACTAAGGCGATAAAATGAGGACTTCAACAGCCATGTTTAACCAAGACCCATAGGAAGACTTATAATACGAACATTGGTTGTACTACCCGACTACCACGAATATTAGACTTCCTTTGGTACTAAATGTACCTTGTGTGTTGTTTGTTTATGAGTTCTCTGTTTGTGTGTTGTTTTTATTGTGTGTTCACAATCACGCCTTGCCGGCAGCACAAAGTAACCTCAAAATTCTCTTTTTATAAAACTCCTTTTGCCACCTAACAAAAACCATTTTTGACCTCTTCGCCATAGTGCACCTTGTTGCAGATGTAAACCCGCCTAGGAAAATATTTCTAAGATATTTTTCCTCTCGCCTAAACCATCTCCCGATAAGAACTGACAGTTCCGCAATATACAAAAGACCCCCGATCCTTAACCAAATAGCCTGAGATTTTTGCAACCTAACCGGCAAGTCAGACAATGCCCTTCAAGCACCATCTAGAGCAACTGCGACAAGACCTCGAAGGAAACTGCAATTTTATGCCAACTTCGTGAAGACACGAGTCTTACCTCACAAAATTAACTTGTGAAATTACAAGAATACATTGAGGAGAGATTTCTTAGGTTGGCAAAAAAGCAATATACCAGACTATCATTGGGTATTTGGAAACTCTTATATCAGAATCTATTATTATTAATCTCTCTAAAAATAATGTGATATTCCAATGTTCGTGTTATATAGAAGTACTTTGGTAACAAGCCTCATGAACTTGTTAACAAATCACTTTTGTATACTCAAACAATTGAGTGTCATATACAAATAAACGGAACGTCAGATAATCCAGTACATCTCAGCCTCTGGAATATGAAAAGTGGTTTGATGACAAGACTAGCTACCTTGTTAACAAATTCTTCTTGTATGACTAAGGCAATTCGATGTCATAGAGGACACCCACATTCTTATACAACTAACTAATGGAAAGCTTTGCTGGGACTAGTGGATGTCTTCATCACAGGGGTGAGGCAAATGATATTAGGACTCAAATAAAGGACGATAATAATTTTCTTAAATCAAGTGTATAACTTAGGAAATATTCAAGTCCTAAATAAGGAAGTCACATGGAGATTTATAGTGTTTCTCCAAAGATATGATTTCCGAAACAAGAAACGAAAAAAGGTACCCGTTGGGAAAACAACTGGTGTGAAGGTTCTTCACTAACTTTTTCTAAGGTCCATTAAGCCGTGACTTTTGAACAATCATCGATCCACACCCCAAACCACCTACCTCAGGACACTCGAACTGACTTTTAGACTCTTCTGGAAGCTCGATACCCTAGACTGTACCTCTTGAATTTTTACCAAAGCTTCGTGAAGCTCAAGAAGCGAGGAAGTCAACAATGAAGTTCCTCCTTTACTCAACTGAAGAAGGACAAGAAGGAAGACAACCAACCAACGGAATACCCAGAAGAATCAAACGATGGAAGCATCTGCTGTTGGCATCATCAACCACCAAGCAAGTTCAGACGCCCTTAGAAGTTTATAACATCCTTCTTCTAACTAGAAACCGAGAGAGTCGAGTCTACTGTAACAGCCCCAGCTCGGAAATGGAAAATACGAAGAATTTTTCCACTTTTGCATTCTTGTTTGCATCATGGCATGCATATAAAATTGTTACTTTTAATAAACAATCAACATATGCAAGCATTTAAATTGGGGAAGCAAAACCTTCTCCAACTTAAACCCAAAATGCAATTGTTAAACTTGGCAAACTCTTTAAAAACCTTGAACTTCCAAATTGTTTAGGAAGTTCCAAGTTATACTTTCCAAAGTTTCAAATTAAAATTATGGGGAGCTTCAATACTATTGTGAGAGCCTCCATGAAGATTCTCATTATTTTGGGAAGTGCTCAAATACTCCAATTAAGAATATTTTGGGATTTCTCTAAAAATGCTTAAAGCAACCTCTTACTTCTTTCCCCAAGCAAATGATTTCCAAATGCTCTGAAATTATTATGGGAGTTGACCCAAGGTACCAGGAGGCTCCACAAATTTTTTGCACAATTTTTGGAAGAGTTTAAGTGGCCCAATAAATTCCAAAACATTGTATCCAGTACTGAAAAGGACCTATCCGTGATACTTTCCAAAGTTGCAGGGGCTTCGTTGTAAATCTCGGGTTCTTCCCCACTGTAGCGACGCGGGAGGTGCTCGCGCCGCACCATCGCCGTGCTCGCTCTGCACGCACGTCGCCCGGGCCCCCTCTTGCTGCTCCCCTTGGCAGAAGAGCACGAGCACGTCGAGCCCCACCGCTACACTCCTCCATCCCCAAGGTTTCTTCCCTTCCCCGTGCTCCCTCTCTCTCCATGGAGCCGGAACCACGCCGCCGTTGACCTCGTCGCTGCCGTCGCCTGAGCGCCCCCGGAGCAAATCGAAGAACGTCCCCAGCTCCGCCGCGTCGTGAGCTCCTTCTCCGCCCGAGGAATCGACCGCGGAGGCCGGGAATCGAGCTCACCGTCCCCGTTTCCTCGCGCGGCCGCCCGAGCTTCGCCGCCCCAAACCCGTCGCCGTCGCGCCTTCCCCGCTGTCCCCGACCTCGCCAACAAGCTCACGGTGAGGCTCCCGTGCCGTTGCGCACCCTTTTCCCTCTCCCCTGGCCCTGCCCTCGCCGCAGCCTCGCCGGAGTGCGCCGCACGGCGACGTCGCCTCTTCTCTCTTTTTCCCGCGCGTGACCGGCCGTGAAGACGGCTTGGCCGGGCTGCGAACCGGCCTTCTCGGGCCACTACCCGGCTACTGGGCCGGCCTTAGCCGGGCTGACAGCCGGGCCTCTCTGGCCCATGGCCGGCCTGCAAGCCGGCCCAGCCGGGCTGTGGACCGGCCCGTCTGCAGTGCTATTTTTCCTTTTGGAAAATAAAACAAATTTAAATATTTCATAACTATTTAATTATTGATCCAAATTTCACAAATGAGGTATCAAAATGATCAGCAGTTCAAATGTTACCAAACCATGCTAATCTCACATCATGATCACAAATATTTATTTGATGTTACTCCTAAATGGAATAAAAGAATTAAATTCATTTAATTATTTAATTCACTATTTAGTCATCGGTACTCGGAAATTTACAAATAAGGTACCGAAACGATCAGAAGAGCAATACCTATCTAATCATGCCATGTTCATGCATATTTGAGCCACTTCTTGGTAATGTGATAATGGATGAACAAGGTGGTCTTTAAGCTAAATATGGGGTTGCTTCCAAATAATTGCCCTAATTATTTGGCTCTCCATTTAATTTCGCTAGATAAACTAAATGATGCCATCTTTGCATAAACTTGTCATGTCATCATGTGGTTGCGCATTGCATGGTACACATGTGTGGTGATTGATTTGTTCTTCCATGTTATGTTTCGATAGATCAAGCAGACGGGGTCCCACCTCAATACCCCGCCGAGCAGTACTACCCGCACTCTGAACAAGGCAAGCGTAATCCCCCCTCTGAGCATATCTTATCCTATTTTTCCGCAATTATTTTCTCCACTATAATATTGCATGCGGTTCTAAATGTCTTTTGCCTGGATTAGAGTATCCTACTAGTTGCATTAGAATCCTGTTGACATTACCTGTATCCTTCCTATTAACCACAGGTTTGAAGTGTTGGCCCGAGATAATTATACTTGCTATGTATATGCTTAGCCATGCTTAGTTAAATGCCTAGTGGTACTATGGTGGTACATGCTGGAAACAGGTGTTGACTTGTGACCGCGATGATGATGGTGGAGAAATGTGGTGATGGATAATAAAATGCTAAGAAGGTGGGGATGAGAGGCCACATGGGATGTGGTGGGTTGTCTCGTTCTCGCCGCCTAGGTGCGAGTTCTGTACCTCCTGAACCAAGACTGAGCGTGCAACCATGCGTGAGGCCTATGCAATTGCAGGAACCCTCATAGACTAAATAACTCGAGCGGGGCTAGCCAGGGTCCTCTAGTTTGGTTTTCCATTTGCGCGTGCGTGATGGTGTTGAACTGAGATGAGGATGGTGGTGTTAGGAAAATAAGTGGCCGTGGGGCGGGGTGTTGTGATCCTGGCAGCCCTACTGCCACTGATGATCCTGGAAAGTCTTAACGAGGGAGAAGTCGACACCGCTCCCACCCAGCCGGCTTTCCAAGGAAGAGAGCTAATGCGCAGGTAATGGGCCGGACGGTACGCGTGGCGAAGGAACTGGGGCCCCTCGGGACTCCGGGGACTTCTACTTTGTACACCCCTGCAGGGATAAATCTTTTCGAAAAGCCGTGTCCGCGGTTATGGACGACTTGGGAATGGACGATGATCATAGAATAACTTAAACGGAATGATTAAAACTTGGGTACTAGAGGTACCAATTCACGAAGGTAAGGTTGACTTCCTCGAGGGTGATTCGGGGAGGTGCCTTTGATGAACAGGTACAATTGATGATGTTGGTGATATTTGAGAAAGGTGATCTCGAAGAAAGAGTTACTTCTTACCCCTCTTTGAAAATATTCTGATTAGTCGATGCCATGGAGTTGTTTATTAAATAAAATCAGCTTTATGCAAAAATAGCCATAAAACCTTTGAAAGCCAATCATGGAGCATATATTAGCTCTTAATCTTGCGAGTTCGTCGAACTCAACGTCGTTTGTTTTGTTTCAGAGGAGGACTTCACCGACCTCGAAGGTGGGTTCTTTGTGGACGTCGACGAGTAGTCTGGGGTTCCCAGGTGGCAGCTTGGGACATCCGGAACAGCTGGCGCTGTGATGTTTATCTGTAGGCCTCTTAGGCCATATTTGGTTCTTGTTGTTTAGAACAACCTTCGCTTCCGCTTGATGTAATGTTGGGTCTGTGACCTCTGGTTGTCATTTGCTATCTTTCTCTGTATAAGAGTTGAACTATATATTTTGTGTCGTAGAGTCTGTGATGTGCCAGTTGTTCCACAAGTCTTGATCTTACTATTATGCTTTGATAGTTGTGCCTGTGTTAAGGCATCAATCGGGGTGTTGCGTTGTCTGGTGTGAGGTGTACCCAGCAACGCCTGCCAAAGGTTTTGGCCGGGGATTGGTAAACCCGTAACCTCCGGTTGTATCGCTTAACCGGTGACACACAGCATCACTGTATAGCAGTCGGGTCGGGGCGCCACAAGTTGGTATCAGAGCAGTACTGCCTGTAGGAAACCCTTCTACTGGTCGATGTTGAGTCTAGTGTTTGTGAAAATATTTTAACCTAAAAATGAGTTGTGAAAACCATCTTAGGATTCTTTTTACTCCTTATCTGGTTACCCTCTAATCTCGGAGCAATCTTACCTCGATTTGAGTTAAAGGTTTTACTTCTCACCTGTTACTTCAAAATGATTAGAAACGGGGTGGGTTCGACCTTTAGTGTTATGTGTCACGTTGCTCCCGCTGCGTTGCAATCCCAAATCAACTCAGATGTTTCTACCGAATCAATCATTTGATCCTTTCTTTGGGTTTTAACCCACGGACTTGAACATAAGGTCCCGGATTGTGTCAACTAGAGTGTGTTAAGTTGTGATTTCTTAACTCTCACTAGTAGCACATGATGCTGATCTTTGACCCAAGTTCTATCTTGTTGTTTCCTTCTCGCAAAGTATTATCGTCCCTAGTCTGTGTACTTGTGAGACGCTAATGCTATTGTTCGACCATTCGGAGAAAGATACTAACTGTGTCATTGTCAAATCTCCAGAATGGCTCGAGGAGGTCGTGGAGGCCGTGGTGGTCGCGGTAACCACAATGATGATGAGGATGATCTGCCGCCACCACCCTCGATGGCTGAGTCTTGATGGCCATTGAGGAGAACCGTGGGCGCAATGAGCGCTTGCTTGAGCAGTTGGTGCAGCAGAATGCACGGAGGAACGAGTGCAACACTCTCACTGAGTTCCTGCGTTCCAGCCACCCACCTTTGCTGATGCTAAGGAGCCACTGGAAGCTGATGATTGGCTTCGTGCTTTGGAGCGCAAGTTCTCCGCGCTTCATGTCCCATTGGCGGAGCAAGTCAACTTTGCCACCTATCTCTTGGTTGGTGCTGCTGGCTGTTGGTGGGAAGCCATGTGGCTTTGTTTCCAGCCAACCATGTCTTCACCTGGGCTGAATTCCGCACTGCCTTCCGAGCGGAGTACATTCCCAGCCATCATGGACTTGAAGAGGAGGGAGTTCCTGGATTTGCAACAGGGACGGATGGACCTCCGCACTTATGGTCGTGAGTTCAACCATCTTCTCGTTACGCCCCAAGGGACGTGACCAATGATGCTGACAAGCAAGAGCTGTTCCGCAAGGGTCTGAATCCGCAGCTCCGCTATGAGCTATTGCCCTTCAGGTTCCAGACCTATCAGGAGCTGTTCAACCAGGCTTTCACTCTTGAGCAAGGAAGAAAGGAACTTGAAGCTTCCAAGAGGCCCGCACATGGGGACCACCAGAGTTCCTCGGGTTCTGAGAGCAAGAAGCGCAGGGTGTTTGTTCCCTACAGCGCCGTACCTCGTGCTCCCTTCATGCCGAGAGCAGGATATAGGCCACCTCCTCCGCGCCCCACTACTTCGACACTTGGGTAGGCGGAGTGGGTACCGTCCTATGCTACCTGCTCCACCTGGACTCACTTGCTACACCTGTGGCCAGGCTGGTCACTACTCCAGGGAGTGCCCCCAGAAGGCACCTCTCGCGATAACTCCTGCACGAGCCCCTGCCACTCCAACTGGCAAGGCTGGACCTATTGTGCGTGGTCGCCTGAACCACATCTCTGCTGAAGAAGCTGAAGAGGACCCCGGCGTTCTCATGGGTGAGTTACGAATCAACGGCAATACAGCTACAACTTTGTTTGATTCTGGAGCATCGCATTCATTCATATCCATAGCTTTTGCAAAAGACCACAACATACCGTTCGAGAAAATGAGCCATCCCTTGGTGATTGCCACTCCTGGCTCCAAATGGCAAACCGATGGGGTTACTCCTGAGGTCCAGATTAATATAGGTTCCTTGTCTTTCCTTATGCCTTGGTAGCTCTGAAGTCCAAAGGCATTGATGTCATATTGGGCATGAACTGGCTAACCAAATATCAGGCTAATCTCGACTGTGCCGCCAAGACCATTACTGTGACCGCTCCTTCCGGTGACATTGTGAGTATTGGCCTGCAACATCAATACCTCCGTCCGCCGTCGTACCCCTCACCTGAGATTCTCCTTTGCTTTATGGAAGGCGAATCCCCTCCTGAAATCCAGGACATACACGTGGTGTGTGACTTCCCGGATGTGTTCCCGGAAGAATTGCCTGGCATGCCTCCTGACCGAAGTGTGGAGTTTGTCATAGAGCTACTTCCCGGTACCGCTCCAATTTCCAAGAAGCCCTACCGTATGCCGGTGGAAGAGTTGGCTCTGTTGAAAGAGCAAATTGATCAGCTGTTAGCAAAGGAGTTCATCCAGCCTAGCAGTTCACCTTGGGGTTGTCCGGTACTCTTTGTCAAGAAGAGGGATTCTACCGTGCCTCGTCTAGTCTCTGACTATCGACCGTTGAATGCGGTGACAATCAAGAACAAGTATCCTATTCCTCGCATCAATGATCTGTTGGATCAGTTAGCTGGTGCAACGGTATTCTCCAAGATGGATCTGAGGTCAGGCTACCATCAGATAAAATCAGAAAGGAGGATATCCAAAGACGGCATTTGTTACTCGCTATGGCTCATATGAGTATACCGTCATGTCCTTTGGTCTCACAAATGCTCCAGCTACTTTCATGAGGCTCATGAATCCATTTTCATGGATTATCTTGATAAGTTTGTCGTCATTTACATCGATGACATCCTCATCTATTCTAAAACCGACGAAGAGCATGATGAACACCTTCGGTTGGTTCTGACACGGCTTCGTGAACACCGTCTCTATGCCAAGTTCTCCAAGTGTGAGTTTTGGTTGGATAAACTTGTCTTCCTTGGACATGTAATCGCCAATGGTGTGGAAGTCATCCCCGACAAAATTCAAGCTATTCTAGACTGGAAAACTCCAATGTCAGTCAAGGACATTCGTAGCTTTCTCGGATTGGCGGGTTACTACCGCCGATTCATCGAAGCTTTCTCCAAAATAGCCAAGGCATTGACTGACCTTCTCAAGAAGGATAGAAAGTTCGTATGGACTGCCGAAGCTGAAGAGAGCTTCCAAGCCTGAAAGCCAAGCTCACGTCCGCTCCTGTGCTTGTCCTGCCGGACACAAGCAAGGATTTCGTCGTCTTCTGTGACGCCTCTCTACAAGGTTTGGGCTGTGTGCTGATGCAAGATGGCCATGTGGTGGCTTATGCTTCTCGCCAACTTAAGCCGCATGAGCTCAATTACCCTACTCATGATCTAGAGCTTGCCGCGGTGGTCTATGCTTTGAAGCAATGGAGACCATACCTGTTTGGTAACCGTTGCGAGATCTTCTCGGATCACAAGAGTCTGAAGTACCTCTTCACCCAGCCGGATTTAAATCTCAGGCAAAGGCGTTGGTTGGAGTTAATCACGGACTACAATGTGAGTCTGAACTATCAACCCGGCAAAGCAAACGTCGTGGCTGACGCGCTAAGTCGGAAGTCCTATTGCAACAATCTGATGATTGAAAAGCCCAACCTTCCCTTATGAAGAATTCTCCCGTTTGAACTTGGAAATGGTTCCCTCCGGCTATCTAGCAAATCTGGAGATCAAATCTACTCTTGTAGACCAGATCAAGGATGCCCAGAAGCGTGACAAGGGTATTCTGAAAATCAAGGACAATATTGCTAGCGGGAAGTACAAATGCTTCTCTGTCGATGAATCCGGAGTTGTTTATTTCGGTGACCGTCTAGTGGTACCCAAGAAGCGGAAATTGAGAGAGTGATCCTCCAAGAAGCTCATGAATCTCCTCTCTCTATCCATCCCGGAAGTACCAAAATGTACCAAGACCTTCGACCACAATTCTGGTGGACTCGTATGAAACGGGAAATCGCCAAGTTTGTTGCTGAATGCGACACCTGTCGTCGGGTAAAAGCTGAACATCAAAGACCTCCTGGCACTCTCCGCCCTATTGCTGTCCCGAGTGGAAATGGGATGAAATTGGGATGGACTTCATCACCGGTTTTCCAGGTCTCCTAAGGGCAACAATGCTATTGGGTAATCATTGATCGTCTCCAAGGTTGCTCACTTCCTACCAGTCCGTGATGATATACGGGCAAGTCAACTTGCTGACCTATTTGGCTCGTATTGTTCCATTACGTGGGTCCCTCTGAGGATCATATCGGACCGTGGAAGTATTTTGTCTCTAAGTTTTGGCAGAGTTTCCAAACTGCCATGGGGTCCCGTCTCAACTTCAGTACCGCTTACCACCCCCAGACTGATGGCCAGACTGAAAGAGTAAATCAAGTTTTGGAAGACATGCTTCGGGCATGTGTCATCTCTTTTGGCCAAGGTTGGGAAAAGTATCTCCCTTTCGCGGAGTTCTCCTACAACAACAGCTATCAAGCTAGTCTGGGCATGGCTCCCTTCGAGGCTCTATATGGAAGAAAATGCCGCACTCCGCTGAATTGGTCCGAGACCGGAGAGAGAGCACTCTTTGGTCCATATATCAATGAAGCTGAGGAGAAGGTTAGAATCATAAGAGAGAATCTGAAGATTGCTCAGTCTAGGCAGAAGAGCTACTATGATAAGCACCATCAGGAGATTCACTATGAAATTGGTGATAAAGCTTATCTCCGTGTCTCTCCCCTTCGAGGCGTTCGCCGCTTCGGAATAAAAGGAAAATTGGCCCCTCGCTATGTCGGTCCGTTCACCGTCCTGGAAAAGCGAGGAGATCTTTCTTATAAGTTGGAGTTGCCGGTCAAATTTCCAAATGTGCATGATGTGTTTCATGTCTCCCAACTCCGCCGTTGTTTCAAGGATCCTATCCATGGGGTCAATCATGAGGAGCTAGATCTACAAGAAGACCTCACTTATCGTGAGCATCCTATCCGCGTCTTGGATGAAGCCGAAAGGAAGACCCGCAACAAGACTACCAAGTTCCTCAAAATTCAGTGGTCTCATCATTCCGAAGAAGAAGCAACGTGGGAAAGAGAGTCTAGTCTTCGCGAGGAGTATCCCGACTTCTTTCCGCAATCTTAGAATCTCGGGGCGAGATTCCTGTAAGGAGGGTAGAATTGTAACAGCCCCAGCTCGGAAATGGAAAATACGAAGAATTTTTCCACTTTTGCATTCTTGTTTGCATCATGGCATGCATATAAAATTGTTACTTTTAATAAACAATCAACATATGCAAGCATTTAAATTGGGGAAGCAAAACCTTCTCCAACTTAAACCCAAAATGCAATTGTTAAACTTGGCAAACTCTTTAAAAACCTTGAACTTCCAAATTGTTTAGGAAGTTCCAAGTTATACTTTCCAAAGTTTCAAATTAAAATTATGGGGAGCTTCAATACTATTGTGAGAGCCTCCATGAAGATTCTCATTATTTTGGGAAGTGCTCAAATACTCCAATTAAGAATATTTTGGGATTTCTCTAAAAATGCTTAAAGCAACCTCTTACTTCTTTCCCCAAGCAAATGATTTCCAAATGCTCTGAAATTATTATGGGAGTTGACCCAAGGTACCAGGAGGCTCCACAAATTTTTGCACAATTTTTGGAAGAGTTTAAGTGGCCCAATAAATTCCAAAACATTGTATCCAGTACTGAAAAGGACCTATCCGTGATACTTTCCAAAGTTGCAGGGGCTTCGTTGTAAATCTCGGGTTCTTCCCCACTGTAGCGACGCGGGAGGTGCTCGCGCCGCACCATCGCCGTGCTCGCTCTGCACGCACGTCGCCCGGGCCCCCTCTTGCTGCTCCCCTTGGCAGAAGAGCACGAGCACGTCGAGCCCCACCGCTACACTCCTCCATCCCCAAGGTTTCTTCCCTTCCCCGTGCTCCCTCTCTCTCCATGGAGCCGGAACCACGCCGCCGTTGACCTCGTCGCTGCCGTCGCCTGAGCGCCCCGGAGCAAATCGAAGAACGTCCCCAGCTCCGCCGCGTCGTGAGCTCCTTCTCCGCCCGAGGAATCGACCGCGGAGGCCGGGAATCGAGCTCACCGTCCCCGTTTCCTCGCGCGGCCGCCCGAGCTTCGCCGCCCCAAACCCGTCGCCGTCGCGCCTTCCCCGCTGTCCCCGACCTCGCCAACAAGCTCACGGTGAGGCTCCCGTGCCGTTGCGCACCCTTTTCCCTCTCCCTGGCCCTGCCCTCGCCGCAGCCTCGCCGGAGTGCGCCGCACGGCGACGTCGCCTCTTCTCTCTTTTTCCCGCGCGTGACCGGCCGTGAAGACGGCTTGGCCGGGCTGCGAACCGGCCTTCTCGGGCCACTACCCGGCTACTGGGCCGGCCTTAGCCGGGCTGACAGCCGGGCCTCTCTGGCCCATGGCCGGCCTGCAAGCCGGCCCAGCCGGGCTGTGGACCGGCCCGTCTGCAGTGCTATTTTTCCTTTTGGAAAATAAAACAAATTTAAATATTTCATAACTATTTAATTATTGATCCAAATTTCACAAATGAGGTATCAAAATGATCAGCAGTTCAAATGTTACCAAACCATGCTAATCTCACATCATGATCACAAATATTTATTTGATGTTACTCCTAAATGGAATAAAAGAATTAAATTCATTTAATTATTTAATTCACTATTTAGTCATCGGTACTCGGAAATTTACAAATAAGGTACCGAAACGATCAGAAGAGCAATACCTATCTAATCATGCCATGTTCATGCATATTTGAGCCACTTCTTGGTAATGTGATAATGGATGAACAAGGTGGTCTTTAAGCTAAATATGGGGTTGCTTCCAAATAATTGCCCTAATTATTTGGCTCTCCATTTAATTTCGCTAGATAAACTAAATGATGCCATCTTTGCATAAACTTGTCATGTCATCATGTGGTTGCGCATTGCATGGTACACATGTGTGGTGATTGATTTGTTCTTCCATGTTATGTTTCGATAGATCAAGCAGACGGGGTCCCACCTCAATACCCCGCCGAGCAGTACTACCCGCACTCTGAACAAGGCAAGCGTAATCCCCCCTCTGAGCATATCTTATCCTATTTTTCCGCAATTATTTTCTCCACTATAATATTGCATGCGGTTCTAAATGTCTTTTGCCTGGATTAGAGTATCCTACTAGTTGCATTAGAATCCTGTTGACATTACCTGTATCCTTCCTATTAACCACAGGTTTGAAGTGTTGGCCCGAGATAATTATACTTGCTATGTATATGCTTAGCCATGCTTAGTTAAATGCCTAGTGGTACTATGGTGGTACATGCTGGAAACAGGTGTTGACTTGTGACCGCGATGATGATGGTGGAGAAATGTGGTGATGGATAATAAAATGCTAAGAAGGTGGGGATGAGAGGCCACATGGGATGTGGTGGGTTGTCTCGTTCTCGCCGCCTAGGTGCGAGTTCTGTACCTCCTGAACCAAGACTGAGCGTGCAACCATGCGTGAGGCCTATGCAATTGCAGGAACCCTCATAGACTAAATAACTCGAGCGGGGCTAGCCAGGGTCCTCTAGTTTGGTTTTCCATTTGCGCGTGCGTGATGGTGTTGAACTGAGATGAGGATGGTGGTGTTAGGAAAATAAGTGGCCGTGGGGCGGGGTGTTGTGATCCTGGCAGCCCTACTGCCACTGATGATCCTGGAAAGTCTTTAACGAGGGAGAAGTCGACACCGCTCCCACCCAGCCGGCTTTCCAAGGAAGAGAGCTAATGCGCAGGTAATGGGCCGGACGGTACGCGTGGCGAAGGAACTGGGGCCCCTCGGGACTCCGGGGACTTCTACTTTGTACACCCCTGCAGGATAAATCTTTTCGAAAAGCCGTGTCCGCGGTTATGGACGACTTGGGAATGGACGATGATCATAGAATAACTTAAACGGAATGATTAAAACTTGGGTACTAGAGGTACCAATTCCACGAAGGTAAGGTTGACTTCCTCGAGGGTGATTCGGGGAGGTGCCTTTGATGAACAGGTACAATTGATGATGTTGGTGATATTTGAGAAAGGTGATCTCGAAGGAAAGAGTTACTTCTTACCCCTCTTTGAAAATATTCTGATTAGTCGTTGCCATGGAGTCCTGTTTATTAAATAAAATCAGCTTTATGCAAAAATAGCCATGAAAACCTTTGAAAGCCAATCATGGAGCATATATTAGCTCTTAATCTTGCGAGTTCGTCGAACTCAACGTCGTTTGTTTTGTTTCAGAGGAGGACTTCACCGAACTCGAAGGTGGGTTCTTTGTGGACGTCGACGAGTAGTCTGGGGTTCCCAGGTGGCAGCTTGGGACATCCCGGAACAGCTGGCGCTGGATGTTTATTTGTAGGCCTCTTAGGCCATATTCTGGTTCTTGTTGTTTAGAACAACGCCCTTCGCTTCCGCTTGATGTATTGTTGGGTCGGTGACCCCTGCTTGTAACTTTTGCTATCTTTCTCTGTATAAGAGTTGAATTATATATTTTTGTGTCGTAGAGTCTGTGATGTGCCAGTTGTTCCACAAGTCTTGATCTTACTATTATGCTTTGATAGTTGTGCCTGTGTTAAGGCATCAATCGGGGTGTTGCGTTGTCTGGTGTGAGGTGTACCCAGCAACGCCTGCCAAAGGTTTTGGCCGGGGATTGGTAAACCCGTAACCTCCGGTTGTATCGCTTAACCGGTGACACACAGCATCACTGTATAGCAGTCGGGTCGGGCGCCACATCTACAGACTAGATGCATCCTGAAAGCAACGTGTCCCTACCTGCGACCCTCGTAAGGCGACAATATCAGGAAGTGATATCTGCACCAACCCCAAGCACCGAGGAGTGACACCCACGACGAAGATCGTCAAGCTACCCAAGAAGAACGATGCCTCCAAGTCAACCCCAGATGCAACCCTCAACATGACCGATCAAAAATCCCTTTTTAAGGGGGGAAGACATGCGCTACGTATACCAGAAGGTGTTAATAATTAGTTCCTTGCGCCTTAGCCTTGTAGAATCTGGAAACAACCAACCAAGACTAGCCATCAACGTCGATCGTCAAGTTAACCCTATCATCAAGGATCTGAGCTTAGCACAGAAGTTTATCGACAAAGAAAGCCTCGCAGCATCAAGTTGTCAAGATCTCACGTGACCACCTCATTGGAGAAGCAACGACCTCAGAAGTATAGCTATCCCTAAACCCGTGCCCTCGTACTCCCCAGTTACCCCACCTAGCAAATCTCGAGGACGAGATTTATTTTTAAGGGGGAAGGATCTGTCACATCCCAAATTTTGGAACTAAGAAAAACTTAGTTTTACAAGACTCAAAATTCAGAGCCAACAAATATTACAACACATATTACAAATTATAGAATTTAAGAAAGACAAACAAATAATTTATTTGATTATTTCCAACAATACAATGTCTTTACAATTAAATTACAACTAACAGAAATACAAAAAAAAAGAGAATTACAAATGTTTCCAAAACTAAAATGTCTTCTATTCTTTTTTCGATCTTTATACCAATATTGTTTTCCTGCAAAATAAATGAAAAACAAAGACAGAAATAAACAAAAGGGATTAGGGTTAGTATTATCCTCAGTTTGGCAGTGTGATGCACTTCTAAACACATCACTGGATATTATTAGGGACTAAGTGTTGTATCTGTTCTTAATCAGCACAGTTTAGCCTCTGTACAACATCCCAGGCTATAAAATTCACATGGCCAGTGAAAAGAAATGAAAATATGAAGATAAGCTCAACCTATCGATGCCCAGTTCACTCAACTGAGTCAGCAGAGAAGCACACAGCACACACACCCCAGTGCTGTCAACATCACAGGGAAATAGGCATGTGATGCACCAGGACAAAAGGGAGTTGTAGGACACAAGCCACACAGCACTGTTTCACCTACCATCAGCTCAATTATCACACATGCACAGCTACTTCACTCCCAGGAGGAGGATAAGAGCTAGAGACAGTAGTAGCAAGCAAGGAGCACAGCTCATTTCACTCACACACCAGCCCAGCTCGAGTTCATCACCCACTCAACCCACAGTTCATCACCAAACCACCAATCCATCCACTTTTCACCACTGGATCCTTGCCCAATGCAAGAACAAGATTGGATAGAAGCACAAGGCCAAGTAGGAGCTAGGAGGAGAAGGCCAGGAGCTAGAAGGGAGCAGCTGGAGCAGGAGGAGCAGTCCAGCAAGCAGAGCAAGCAACAGATCCACCAGAACTACAAGCAACAGCCACAACATCACCACACTTGAGCACAGGTTGATATTTTATTTCTAGCTAAATGATCTGCTAGATGCAATTGGTGTGGCGGAGTGTTTTCCCTCAGTCCAGCATAGAAGGGCTATGCTAAATCATCACAGGGAGTAAAGAATCAAGCACAACATCTGTTCTTATTAAAATGGAGCCTCAGCCTATGCATCATGGGCAAGGGACACAAATCCACCAAATTTAGCAAAGGCATACAAGCTTTATTAGCTTGAGTTCATAGTTTGGGTAGCACAAATCCAGTATATGTGCTGAGCACAAAACCCACAAAGGGGAGAGGCACTACAAGCCCACAAATGCACTAATAACACCACTGGGTAGTATAAATAATTTACCCTAAGCTAAAATATATAGAATTACTTCTGTGTAACTCAAATGAGGCATCACAGCAAGCAAAGCAACATAATTTAGCTCAAGCAAATGAGATATACTAGCACATGGCATTAATAGAGCATTTGAACAAAGGAACGAAATTATCAGAGGCACATTTCTGAACACTAGGTTCAGAATAACACCAATCGGACAGCAGCATCAACAATAGCAGTAGAGCAATCACAGCACCTAAATGAACAGAAACCCTAGAATCCTCACACCCTGTGTTCACCACATGAGTAGAAGGGCAGCACAACACCTAGCAGAAAAACATCTGAAATTATCACTAGGTCCAAGCATCACAGAGCAAGGCACGGAGGCCGGGGCAGGGAAGAGGAAGAAGAGAGAGAGAGGAGTATACCTGACGCCCATGGCCGTAGCTCCGCGGCGGCGGGGCAGTGACCGTGTGGCCGTGAAGAAGGACCACGGGAGAAGCGAGCAACAGCACCACCACAGCGGCACAGAGGTTGGAACTCTGCGCCAAGCCATGGCGGAGAACCGGAGTAGCTCGAGCACGGCGAAGCCAGGAACACGGCGGAACCCTAGTTCGGGTTTGGGTTGCGCACGGCCGCACCTGGCTAAGGAACTCAAATCACCTCGGAGGGGTAGAAGAAGGTTGCGCGGCGCGTCGATTGCGCCACGGCACGGCGGCGGAGACGACCGGACCTCGCCGGAATCGTGCGGCGACGGCGACGGCGGAAAGAGTAACCGCGGGGAGAGGGAGAGCTCGGGGTCGGGTGAGAGAGAGACGAGTGAGAGAGTGTGGCTCGGTCGGGTTGACCACCGACCCGAGCCAGGTTTTGGTCTGGTTTAACCATGTTGAACCAGGGCCAAAATCGTCTTTTTACATTTACAGAAATTTTATTAAAAAGAAAATTTTGAGAAAAAGGTTTATTCAGTACAATTAGAAAAACAAAGCTGTACAATAAATAAAAATATTCAGAGTAATTTTATGAACTCAAAGAAATTGTTTTGTATTATTAAATCATTTTATTTTGATTTAAAATATAAGATATATTAATATATCTCAAAATTCAAACAAAATTAAATAAATTAAGAAATAAGTATATTCTTAATTTACTCTTATAATAAAATGAAATTATGTTACATAAATAATTCCTCCTATTATTTAATAAATCAAAATTAAAGTTTAAGTAGTTAAATACTTTCTCCAACCATCAAATATTCCTCAAAAGGTGCACCATGTTTCTTACTTGTTTGTGTATCACTTGTGGTTTTGATTGGTTTATTGAGTGTTGTTTATTTCCCTGTTTGCGACGCTAGATATTGACGGTATCGGAGAGACTCTGGAGAGAATTTATTGAAGAAGGATGAGAATTTATTTCCTTGATCAGTGAGAAGAAGTCCAGGGACATTACGCTGGAATCAGGCAAGCTATTCTCTGAGCTTGCATCTATATACATCTATTTTGATTCACATGTTTTACTTATAAAGAGCATAAGTGATTTACGTGGTGGTTACCACTAAAGCTATGATTTTGAAAACCCTTTGTTTCCAAAATACAAGTATAATACTTTGACACCCTATATGGAGGTGTGAGATGGAAATTCTTTTTCAAACTATCGGATGGGGGAAATATTGTTTACTCAAAACTCCTTTGAAAATACTGGTTTGATTATGGAATACCGAGATGTCGGTGTTGAAGAGGAGAAATGGAGAATGGTGATGTTTTTATGAAAAATGCACATTGTGTCCTAGTACTATGACGACCAGCCGATACCCTGTGCTACCACATTTACCCCCATATGGGAACGGGGCTTAGTCATATAGTTTGCTCATATTAGTATGGGATACCTCATCGACGGAGATGACTCCGTTATGCAAGAGGGGATGGTTTGGTGACCTACCCCTGACCTGGGTCCTCGCTCAAACTCTATGATGAAGATAAGGAGGAGGATAGAAGGTTCCACCATAAACCGCCGGGAAAAACTATGAGTCCTCACACTTAGATTCCGAAGGGCCGGGTTAAGTGTTGATGGAAAGTGTCATAAGGGCAGGGTCCTATACTAGCATGAGCAAAGGACAGGCTATGGCCGGTGACTCAACTCCGCATACACCTGGTATGGCGGGATGTGGCTGACACGATGAGTTGCCGGATGGATGTGGGAAAAGCGTGCTACCTCTGCAGAGTGTAAAACTATTCGAATAGCCGAGTCCTCGGATATGGACAGTTGGGAGGCTGTCCTAAGACCTATGTGCAAGTTTTACAAAGTTTTGAGATTTCAAAATAAAATGGAGATGTTTTATATACGCAACTATGCCAAAGGATCGGCATGAGGTTGCTGGAAAAGAGGAGGACCATGAAGGGCTATGGTCAAGCAGTGCAAAGTGTTGTGTTTTAAAAGTGGGAAATGTTTTATGCAACTATACCGAAGGGCTGGTATGAGGTTGTTGAAAAATGATTTGACCATGAAGGGCTATGGTCGAAAAAGGAGGAGTTTGGGAGAAATAAACAAGATGTTGATTTTCCGGGAAAACATTTTAAAAGAGACTTCTTACCTTTTCAACAAAGATATATTTTCAGGAAAAAGTTTTAATAGAGACTTCTTACAAAGACAGATTTATGAGAAAAAGATTCTAAAAGCCTTCTTTCCTTTTTCAATTAAAGTTATAGAGTTTTAAAATAAAGCTTTATTTAAACAATAAAAAGAGTAGTGCATGCTCATTTCGGGGGTAGTTTGCGAGTACAATCAAATGTACTCATATTGGTTTCGTCCCTGGCTATTGTCTTAGCCAGGTTTTAGAAGAAGAGCAGTTCGAAGAAGAAGGGTTCACTGACGTCAACGCGAACTAGGGCGCTTCCCAGTCAGCTGCATGTAGGGTTATGGCAAATGACTTGGGCTCCACGTTGTCTGATGAATCCGCTGCAAGTACCTGTTGAAGCTTATGACTTCAATCAAGTAAGTAAATTTATTCGGTATTTATGGATATTCTTTTGATACCAGTTTGATTGTGCTCAGCGACACACTGATCATGGGATCGCTGATGTGTAGGCACAAGGGAATTTCAGACAGCTAGTCCGGGGTCCCTACAGGCAGAACAATGATCATGGCGAAAGTCCCACATGAGTACTTCTTCCGACCCGAAGAGGTCCATGTTGACTTTTCAGAACTCTTCCAGTTATACAATTTCGAAGCCCTCGACAAATCACTCATGAGTTGCTATTGTCTGGAAGTTGTTGAATTCATTGTCTACATATAAGTTGTTCAGTTTTTCAGTTGTTCAGTTCATTGCATGTAATTATCCTCATTATATCCTTTTGTACTCTATTATGCAGAATGAAGATCCGGGAATTTAAAAAATGGATCTATAGTGTTGGGTTCATTGACCCAGATAAAGTACATATACATTCGCTAACTACGAAACCCGACGAGACGGCGGAAAACCTTCTAAGGTTTCTAACGGAGCAAAATTTCTGTGACCACATACTGTTTCCTTACAACTTCCAGTGAGGGTCTTACTCTGTTGTACACATTCACTTTTGCTTACTCGATGTTAAGTGTAATTGATGAGTTACTGACGTATATATAAACGTGTGCAGGTTCCACAGGATTCTTCTAGACATTCAAGTTGATAAGGGAATAGTTGAAATCATGGACCCATTAAACAGACACCTGGAAGAGTTCCGCGACATGCAGGACATGCTCCAGAGGTAATTTTCGTGCTATATCGGTCTCTTTCGTTGATTTCATGAGATATCAGGTAATGAATAACTCATTCATTACCTGAAGCTGTTCAGGGTTTGGTGACGGGTTCCTTTACTGAGAAGCTGACGTTTACTCCGGTCACGGTAAGTAGTACGAGATATGTCCGCGCATCTCTTTACTTCTAGTTTCAATAGAATTATGATGCTAGATTATTATTTTGATTGAATTCTATTCTCGTAAAGTGCGCGAGGCAGCCACCGGGGACGAATCTATGTGGATACTATGTTTGCGAGTTCATTCGCACGTTTACCACTGAGCACAATGATTATAGACTCGACGTAAGCAATACCTTCACAACATTATTTTATTACCGTCACTTTTTGTTATCATGATTGATGTTCATATTGATCTCCTTTTCTTATATAGTTCAATATAATGCGGGATCGGCTCCTACCAGAGCAACGCCTACTAGAAATTGCAGAGGAACTGGCGGGATTTTTGTTGAAAGAGATGGTAGACGACGCCAGAGAATTTAGTGTGAGTAGGCGCTACTGATGATCCCTGGCCGTGTAATCGAATAGACGGGCTCTAGTCCCGGTAATTGTGATCTCCATGTAACTATCAAAATTGTATATATTTGTATGCTCGATCGTAAGACAAGTTATCTTATATATGCACGAACGTGTGCGGTATGTGGTAGCGTAGAAATATACGAAACTATTTTGAAATGGAAGAAAGAAATAAAAGAAAACAAATAAACCCTAAACCCTAAAGAAATAAATAAAAGAAAACAAAATTATCATTAGTCGCGGCCCGCTATACGAGCCGGGACTAAAGGGGTTGTCCCTAGCGCGCTCCGCGGCGGCCACGTGGGGGGCCTTTGGTCCCGGCTGGTAACAGGGCCGGGACTAAAGGTTGGGCCTTTAGTCCCGCTTGGCCTGTCCCGGTTGGCCAACCGGGACTAAAGCCCCTCACGGGCCGGGACAGTAGGCCCTGTCTCCACTAGTGACACTAAGGCTCACTGGGAATCATTTCTGGAGTACAAGAATTCGGACCTAGCTAAGGAAAGGTCGAAAAAGAATTAGGATAATGTAGCGAAAAAGAAATATCACCATAAGATGGGGGCAGGTGGCTACAGAAGTGCCGAGTCTAAGTGGGATCAAGTTGAGGCCGACATGCGCGGAAAAGAGATCACTCCAGCTACAGAGGCGTGACCCCATAGGGGTAAGAAATTGGGTACTTGGACATGGGCGGAGTATGACATGGAAACAGGGGAGTTCGCCAATTGCGTGGCCCCACCAACAGCCATTTTTCACCAAGTGTTTAGCCCCAAGCCCTACATCAGCGAAAACTGCAAATGACTCCCGAGGTAAAAGGAGCTCGTTTTTTAAAATAAAAATCAGCAGTTTTGAGTTTTCAAAAATCAAGAAAAATTCCCAGATGAAGATAGTGTCGAGATCTACAAGCGCGCAAAAGTTAACTCAAAATTCGTCGTATTTTGGGCTGCACAAAAAAGACAAATCGCAAAATTTCAAGTTATTAAAACTGTGTATTGTTCATCCCCCATTTGTCATTTTCACCCAGCCCACAATACATCGCACACTTGTATATCTCGACACTATTTACATCTCGATTTTCTCTATATTTTTGGAAACTCGAAAGTGCCGACTTTAATTCCATGTAACTCGGGAGCCATTTGTCCACTCTCGTTTGAAACATAGTACTCCAGGTTATATAACTGCTCGGACGAGCTAGGTCTAGTCTATTATATAATTAAAACACAAGACAATAAACGATCAAGATTCATTAGTTTAGAGTTATAATTAATCAATGGTAGGGATTAGTCAATCGTATCTGGGGACCGAAGAACCAGCCCGCTGCATCATGTGGATATACCTGTAGCCTGTACGTGAGGGTCATGGACTCTTTGGTAAAGAGAACGGACACATAGACGAGCAAACAAGAGAATATTTTCCCTATACGATAGGAGCTCTTTCTTCTTAGTCGACTCTGTTGCAGTATACATACAATCTTTTTCTAGGTTTCCTATTCAATTACATCCGCTAGCAAACCAATCGTGCATCGCGGACTGATGATTCTTCATCGCAGGATCGTCGTCGTCTTTAGTGGACACCGCCGCCGATCGGCCGAGTGGTTCTCTAGCGATCCAGCGGCCGTCATCTTTAGCGGATACCACGGGCAGACGAGCGAGCGAACTGCCGTCCGCGACGAACTCCAGCAGCCTGTCCTAGCACGGAAAACGATGATGCCGTTCTGGCCGATGTAGATGCAGTACACGCATCACCAGAATTCCTCCCCCGAGAGCATGGAGGCCCCGATTCCAATTCTTGAATTCCAGAAATTGGTTCACCTCCCCCGAACAGACGCCTGGATGAAGTCGATGTAGAAGGAACGTCCGTCTGGTGTGATCTAATCTCTCGCCTCAAGGGTTTGCCGAGTGCCGCGATTTCAACGAGACGACGATGTCACAATGATGGATGAGACAATATCTGATATGCCCCTTTTGCAAGCGTGTCAGCCACGCGGACAAAACGAGCGCTGCAATCTCCGCTGCTAGGCTTCCAGCAGGCATCAGAGACAGAGAAGATGACGTCCCCGTGGAGCACTGCAGCAGGCAATGTATATGGGCCTCACAAGCATCAGAAAACATCTGCTTGGGTAGCAGGCGAACGCTACAAAGGCGTCTGTTCTAGGGCTCTATTCACACATGGTGGTGCTCCCAAGATGTTTGGATTCGTTGTTTAATTAGTTCATGCATTGAAACTTTTCTGTATTTGACTTTCAGGCACAGGACAGTCGGGAGGCAAGATTTGGACCTTGAAGAAAAGGATCTTTGTATATTTTTCTTTGTCTTTTACTTTTTACTGAACAAAAAAGTAATTAGTCAGCCATGGACATACAATTGTTCCCTACTGTGTATCAATTTTGTCCTAAATATGTACTGTATGAAGCAACATTGTTTGGAAGTATAATCCAGGTTCAGGTTTTACGTAAACTGAGCTTACAGCCAAGTACTTTTACTCGATACACTGACATAATCTTATCATGTATTAGTAAATGTCAAGCTCTAACTGAAATCATTTTTTAATTGGTTGTGCAGGCTAGAAAAAGCTAGGGAGGTGCTTAGCTAGACATGTCGCAACAAGCATTTTTTATTATTAGTTTCGTTCCAAATATGCAGGAAGCAACATTGATTGGAATTATAACAGCAGTCTAGGATTCAGGTAAAATAATGAGCATTCCAAAATATCTTAAGCAATGCATTTTGTTCCTCGCATACTGAATGCTAATGGTCGGCGCTAACTGATTCTTTTCTAAAATATTTTGCAGGTGAGAATAAGTAAGGGAGGTGCTTTGTTACACATGTCACAAGCAGCATTTTTTAGAAAAATGAGGAAGCTGCTGTTACACTATGTTTTTTTGTATTCATGTTTCCTGATATTAATATGATATAGCGAATATATTCAAGTCGCAGCTAGGAGTGTTCGATAAAATTTGCTACAATAGGAGTGGAAATAACATGCTTGCTGGAGAAGTTGCATAAGATAGGTTTACTGTGTTTTAGTGTTCTTCATCAGATTGAGAAATAATCTGCAACGATGGAATATTTAAGTATACAAGCAATTAGGAAATTATCTAATTTAATTTGGGAGGTGTAAGGGGCGACTTTAGGGGCATTATGCAAGATCGTCAGTCATGAAGGGCCTTGGTTGTTTATGTCTATAAGAGTCAGCTGCTGGGTGCTATTTCTTTTTCTTCATTGCACACAATATTTCTCATCTTTTTACCTTCCTTTCAACTCCAATATAGTATTGCAACACACAAAAACTGAGTTTTAACTTCTCAAATATTGTCACAATTAGTATTGCTGATATAGAACAAGTGAACAATTTAAATAGTTTCATAGCTGTAGGAATCTCCTTAAATTTAATTTGATGAACTCAAGTAGTAATTATTATTGCTTTTTTTACTGCAGCTATACTCTATAATTTGTATTTTGAGCCAGGATTTGCGGAATCGTCATAGACCTGGACCGGAATTTCTTAATATGTGAGCAAGTGTCCAATTTAGCCATCGTATCATACAAGAGCAGATGAAGAAAAAATATTCCCTACGAAGTTAATGTGCGTAAGCATTTACGACTCTTCAGCCTTTATTAAAATTGGTTAGTAATCATATGATAGGTTTGATCATGCATCTAATTACGCCTTAAAGTAGTTGTGAGTGGTAGTAATTGCTATATGTATGTTTTATGGAAAAGCTTCACATCAAAAATGCATTGCTATTAAAGCATGTAGAGTTGTATTTCCTTATGTAGATGTTGTCCAGAGCAATATATTATTTCTGCTTTGTAATTGATCTATATAACCATCCAATACAACTCCATTATGTAGGGATATTTGTAGAAAATGATGATATCTGAATAAATGAGTATACCACTTTTAATTCTTTGATGTTATAATAAATTATTAGTAAATAATTTCGTTTGTGTCAATTGTTATCATCTATATATTAGATTTAGGATCCCACTACAATCATAGAAAAGCATAAAGAACGGGCAAGGCAAAATCCATTTAGTACAAAAAGAATTCAATATTAATTTTGTACAAGATGCATCACAAATCTAGCCGCGCAAATGTGCGGGCCACTCCACTAGTTTTTAAATTTAAAATGCGTTTTATTGACCGTGGGAACGTGTGCTCTACGAGTCAAAGTCAATTTCTGACAATTAGTTTTTATAGCGAATGCTTTGTTATTTTCGGTTGCCACGATGGATGCAGTTATTGTCCTTGTCCAGAGAGAAGAAGGGACGTGAGTGAGCGCGTCAATTTTTTTTTGTCTCCGTCCAGTGCCATCGACATCACGGGCTCCTCTCTCTCTTTCACACACACATTTCCACAGCAATCAGCTTGGCGGGTTCCTCTCTGTCATTTATGTGTGCCAACGAATCGGTCTACCACTCGCTCTCATCGGATTATTGGGCATTTTCGATCTCGTCGACTTACTGCGCTTCTTTCCTCAATTCTTACGCATATTCTTGTCTTCTTTCGTACCACACGTTCGTCTACTACTACTAGTATAATATAATGACACTGAATTTGGAAAATCAAATACGCTTGGTTCTCAGAGCACAGAAGCCATAGCGCATAGCCACATATATCACAGTACCACGCATGGGTCTTTTTCTACGAACCGGTATTCTCAACGTCGACCAGCTACAACTATTATTGATGATTAAACACTGAAAGATACTGGTGACGCCCCACGTCGCTTGGTTCTCAGAGCACATCAGCCATAGCCACATAGTCCATGATACCACATGATTTTTATCTTTAGGAAACGGTGTTTTCCTTCTAATTTCGAAATAAAATTTGAGAGTACCGATCAAATGTAGCGTTTCATTACAACGGATATTTTTCTTTGTTAATACAGAATCTTCGATACGCTGGATATTGACTCATGGATCGTCGTTGCCGGCGAGGACACGGCTCCTCTTTGGAATGCCAGCTTGAGTGCAACTCCTCTTCGCCGTGTTCTGGCGATCGGACTCTTCATATGCGCGGCAAGTCGTGGTCAATCTATCCCTCCCTGGCGCTTGCAGTATCTTCTGCGTTTCAGCAGCGAATCCTCTCTCGTCTTAACGGTTGCTCGCAAGCTGCATACGCTACTTCAGTTTAATTTTGTATCGACCATGCTACCATTACAATGGCCAGACCCATTATATGCCCCGGGGCGACGATTTAAAAAACACACTACAGCCGACGGCTAGGTTAACAAAATGCCACCACAATTATGTTACGGTTTCAAATAACCACTGGTTTAGTGCTAACACCACTAGTTTTTTTTTTAGAAAAGGGGGTGCGGATCCCCGGCCTCTGCATCAAAATGATGCACACAGCCGCCGCATTTTATTGCATAGTTTCAACATCCAAAGAGTTTACAATTCACGGATCACAGAGTGTGGAGATAAAAATCAACCAAAGGAATATCAAGAGTCTAAACATCTAGTCTTCTAGGATTTAACCGTCCGACCAAATGAGGTCGTTGGTGTCCTCTACGACATGAGTAGGTGACACGACCACCATCATGCGTATACATGCGGTATCCATAATCCCCCTCTGATCCGCAGGTAGGAGTAAGGACCACGCGTTGATCCTGTAGATTGCTTTGTTGATAACCTGCAAATAATGAGCAATAGAGATTTTATTAAAAACAACATCATTTCTGCCATTCCAAATGGACCAAAGCAAAGCTGATACGCCTATACGTATCCGTGCTTTTGTTTTGGTGTCAATTCCATTCAGCCAAGTACCAAACATATGCGCAATGCTGGTAGGCTTTGGGATATTGTAGGTAAAATGAACAAGTCTCCAAATATTGCGAGCAAAGGAACACGTAATGAAAAGGTGTTCAACAGATTCTGCCTCATTACAAAATACGCATTTTGTACACCCTATCCAACGTCTTCTAGCAAGATTGTCTTTGCTTCGCAACACCTTCCGGTGAAGGAACCATAGGAAGATTTTAATTTTCAAGGGTACTTTCAATTTCCACAGTTGCTTGCTAAAATACCGTGTGTGTCCATTCAGTAAATCAGCGTAGAGAGACTTAACTGAGTACACATCATTGGCATTCAAGCTCCATTTGAAAGTATCTGGCGCATCTATTAGATTAACTCGCATTAGTCTCTTCACTAGGTGCAACCAAGCATTCCATTTGTTCCCAACAAGTGGTCGCCTAAATTGAATAGCTTCCGACAGAGGTGTTACCATCATGACATCCGCTACCCGAGCATTTTAAAGCCTTACTATGTTATAAAGAGAGGGATAGTCGTTCGGTAACGAATTTTGGCCTAGCCAAGTATCCTCCCAAAACCGAACCTGGAGACCGTTCCCTACAGTAAACATCCCACGTTAAAAAAATCATGTTTTACCTTAACGAGTCCTTTCCAAAAAGGAGAATCGTTAGGCTGAGCTTCCACTTGTGAAAGTGTTTTTTCATGAAGATATTTATTCCTCAAAAGTTCCTGCCAAACTCCTTCGTTGAGCAATTTAAAAATCCATTTACATAGTATACATCTATTCTTTATATCCAAAACCTCAATTCCTAATCCGCCCTGATCCTTAGGCCGGCACACAATGTTCCACCGTCCGCATAAGTCAAGAAACCGTCGGTGTATGTATACGCCGACGGCCGCCCTCGGCGTACAGCCCTCGGCGTCTTACGCCCTCGGCTCAGCCCGTCTGGCAGTCGGCGTATACATTTGCCATCAGCGTATGAATAGGTGGGGCCCGCGCGGCGTATTTGGCGTAGGAACCGTCGGCGTAGTCGAGTAGGTGGGCCCCATAGCCAAAATCACACGCTCAGAATCACACGCGTTAGAGAATTTTTTGTATCTAACTATAGTTTTCAAAAAATAGGTGGCCCCATAGCTTATTAATTATAGTTTGTATCTAACTAGCCCGCAATTTTTTGTTGTTCGGTCGACAATTTAGTTTTCTTGGCTACTCAATGTTACGTACCTACGAACACTAGTTCGGATAGGACCATTTAAGCCTCCACTAATGGCACACCGAAGATCTGAACTGTGTGTAATGTGAATAATCACTTGCCATAAAATATACAAACCGAAGATCATAAGGGCTGTCACGGGTAATAAGTGAACTCGATGGTTGCATTTAATTATGCTAGAGGTTAATGACGGTAAATTTTTCGCACGAGCCTAGTCGTTTTGTTTTCAAACTAATAACCGCAGGTTCGTTCTCGGTTAAATCTATGTATTTAGACCTTATGAATGGTCCCACTAGATTCCTCCGACGTTGGTTGTGGAAGTTGAAAATCCCACAAAGATAAAGTTAGTTATGTGGTTCCTTAACAATAGGGTGTTTATCGTATCCTAGATCACGAACACTGGGAGTACGAGGTACCCCTTTGTAGATTCGGCAAAGGGGCGCTAAGAGGTTTCGATCGGCCTCCGGAGACGGAGAATGCACCCGAGCACGACACAACAAGAAGAGCACGGACACGGCGATTTACCCAGGTTTAGGCCGCTCATAAGCGTAATACCCTACTACTGCATCTCTAAATAGATGGTGACCATTGTTGTGGCTACAGAGCTGGTTCCCATGTCAGTGGTCCGGCTGATGCGAGGAGGAAGAAGAAGAGCAGATCATTCTCGAGGAAGATCACCTCTCTTCATTCTGCTCCTTTCTCTCTCTGTCCTAGCCTTTGCTACGAATGGTCTGGGTTCCCCCTCTTCCTCTCGGTGGACTTGGCCCTCCCTTTAGAACACGGGGGTCACCACAGGCGGTCACGCGAGAGGCACATGCTTCGGATCTTGCCGGTGGACCGCCCAAAAACCAAAAAGATGGGCGGGAGGTGCATGCCGGCACGTCCCCTCTTTGCGCGCTCCGGGTTGTTGGGGTCCAAAAGCAAGCCAGCTTTTGGAGGGATAGGGCTGGCAGTGGGTTGGTGAGCCTAACAGTCCCTCCCCAACGGTCCCCTGGCGACATCATCTTGGTATGATCGTGTCGGATCTGGCCTTGGCATCCAAGTCTTCAGTTGATCTCATCCCTTGGGTGTGAGGACGAGTGCGACCCTCCTCGGATGGCGAAGCGGATCGAAAGGTGACAGGTGAACCACAGTGCGTCGTGGAACTAGTCAAGCCATTCCCCGGAGAATGCTTCTCGAGGTCGAAGTCGTGGCTTCCTGGGAACCACCCTGAATGGGTTCCCGGGAATGTTTCCCTCAGCGCCTGCTTGTCGAAGGACTCCTTGACAGGTTACGTCTTGGTCAGGTTGTTGCTGTCGGGGCATGCTGGCTCGCATGCCATGTTGTCGTAGTTGAGTATTGCCCATCTTCAGGGTGGGTCCACTGGGTGTGGTCTCGCTTTGGCAGGAGTAGTGGAAGCCCCCGGTTCCACGGTTGCGACAGTGTTGCTCACTAAGGATAACCTAGCTCGAACGAATTGGGAGGGATGTATGTAAAACGTGTTGCTTTTGTGATTCTTAGGAAATCATGGTACAATTATTTCTTTTTTGTCCTTTCGCTCGTACTGTCTGGCATATTGTGTACGTGGCTTACAATATTCCTCCTCCAACAAATATTACCAATATGTCTGGAAATGGTTAAAAGGTATTGATAAGAAGAATAAGTCTAGAATACGCGTTGGTGTTTCACTTATGGTTGGTCCATTTGGACATGTAGAAACATTATTTTTTTTAGCAAGACAAGAGGCTCCATTTTTTTTTGCAGGTTATCCGTTCGGCTTCACACTGGATCCAGCTTTGGTCCTTTCTACTTCCGTCGGATCAGCGGGAGCCTATGCTTGCCGGGTGCAACCGGATGCTAATGGTCAGTCAGGCACTAATAGGAAACTGACTTTCTGTGGATCACTTTTTGTGGCGCACGAAATAGCCATGCGCCACAGAAATAATTTCTGTGGCGCATTGTTTTGCATGCGCCACAGAAATTTGAAATTTTGTGGCGCACGAAAACCAAGAAAGTCACATTTCTGTGGCGCATATGCAACATGTGCAACAGAAATGCTGCTTTCTGTGACGCACCCAGTCCCGTGCGCCATAGAAATGCTGCTTTCTGTGGCGCACCCAGTCCCGTGCGCCACAGGTAATTTGGACTGAGCCCACCACACGTTCTTTCTCTCTCCTTATCCTATTTCACCACCGCACGTTCTCCTTATCCTTTTATTTTGTTTTTTGTTTTTTCTACTCTATCCTTCACGCACACAACACACAAGACGCACGCACACCACTCATCGTCTCATCGATCTCTTCTCTGCCTTATCCCCTTTCTTTCTCTCCTTCACGCACACAAGACACGCACGCACAGCACGCCGCCGACGGCCTCCCCTCGGGCTCGCCCTCACGCTCGCCCGCCGCCGGCCTCCCCTCGGGCTCGCCCTCACGCTCGCCCGCCGCCGGCCTGCCTCGCATCTCCTCCACGCCGCCGCCCTCCCTGGCCTCTCCTCCACGCAGCCGCCCACGCCGTCATCGACGCCCATAGCGCCCGCGCCCAACTCGAAGCCGCCCGGCACGCCACCTCCTCCTCCGCCTACGCGCAGCTGCTGGCCGAGCGTGGCGCGGGAGCTGGCGACCGCAGCGAGGCGCGCCGCCCCGCAGCCCTCTATCCCGCGCCGGAGCAGAGGACCAGATGTGCGCACGGGAGGCCAACGACCGCGCCGAGGCCGCCACCGCCTCCACGCCGAGGCCGCCACCGACTCCAACATCCTCGCCTCCAGCCGTCTCCCTCGCCGGTCGCCGACTCCGCCCGCGCCCCCGCTGCCCTCAAGGCCTCGACCGCCACCGCCTCCTCCATGCTCGCCTCCAGATCCGGGCCGCCAGCCGCGACGACCTGCAGGCCCAGAGCGCGGCGAAGTTGTGAAGGCGCGGGAGCCCAGCCTGACGCCGATGACCGCGGTGGCTGCGGTGGCAGCCATATTTTTTTTAAACCTGAAAAACACAATCTGTGGCGCATGGTCGTGGCGCATGGGCCAGCGCGCCACAGAATTGTAATTTTAGTGGCGAGGATTCTGTGGCGCACCCACCATGCGCCACAAAAAGCTTTTTTGGTGCGTCACTAAAGACGGTTTTCCTACTAGTGAGGATTTCTACAGCTTGGCGTGTTGGCGGCATACTAGTAGACTTCATGATGGATAGCTACTATATACTTCTTTTGGGATATCCAAGGTGCCAAGAAAAATATTGAAAAGTAAGGGGTGAGTTTTTCTTTTAACTTTAAAGGATTGTTGTATAGTGAAACATGTAAGAGGATTAAAATTTGAGAGAAACTGAGTTTGTATCTTTAATGCTATATAATTACACAACAAAAAATCATACTGGGTTGACTCGTATATCTAAAGCATCTTAGCATGGACATTTTACTAGTTTCAAACAAAGTTGTATGGATCGGTACCTGGCCCTACCGTCTCCCCACACACCCAAAAAGAAAACACTCTAAAAAAAATGAAAGCTTACCAAGACTAACCCTTGATGACATTGATATAGTAGAAATCCACATTGATGAGAATTCCCGAATTTCTGCTTCCGACGGGAGTCAAACTCGAGTTGATAGGAGCGGCACCGCGCCCCTAACCACTGGGCCGTAGCCCCGTTCATAAAAAAACACTCTAGCTAGTTGGATTGTGATTGTCGCGCTGTCTGGTGGTCCTTATATACGTAGTATATCGATCCTCTCCTCCTGGATGTACATCATGTACGCTTGATGGGATCCAGTCATTCATTTCCACACATGAGCATGTGAGAGGGGGAGTCGCGAAGTGGCGAAGGAGGATTCCGAGCTGGCTTGGGCGCTGAAAGACTCATCCTCCATTGCTCGTGCCCTCCGCCGCAAACGTGGGCGCGAGAACCAGGCGGCCGCGAACGGGGCTGGCTACTCCCGCCGTTCCACCTAATCCTACGGTATCCGAGCCAACAAGTCCGTTTATGTAGTAATGTAACTGTTAGTGATGTGTAATAATGTATCATTTTATGTAACTGTGTGGGATGTTGTTAAGGATGTTTCTAAAATAAAGAGATGATTATTACAAATATTAAGACAATTAGATATTTGAAGAAATCAGAAAAGATATGATTTTCAAATTCAAACAATATTAGTTAATGCATTTTTAATTGAAAATGGCAAAATGATTAATAGTTTGAATAGTTAGAATAATTATTTTAGAAAACAGAAAATGGTTTTGGATTAGTTATTCAAATTCAAACACTTTTCATGTAGAAATTTTTGTCAGATTCAAAAGTATGCAGAAGCTATTCAAATTCATATTTAAACATTTTTCAAATTCACTTTCAAACAATTAAGCCTTCGCGCGCAAAATTTTTTTTCAAAAAAAACACCTCTAGTCCCGGTTGGAGCCACCAACCGGGACTAGAGGTCCCTTTGCGCGCGCACTGAAAACACCTCTAGTCCCGGTTGGAGCCACGAACCAGGACTAGAGGTACCCCTCTAGTCCCGGTTCGTGGCTGGAACCGGGACTAAAGGTCCCTTCCGCGCATACTTGGGTGGTCTCGGCCAGTTTTTTTCACATTCTTCTCCAAATCCATCGCGACGCCTCGCCTGGCTCCCGTGCCGCCGCCGTCGCCCAGCCCACGCTGTGGTGCTGCCCCGCCGCCTTCGCTGCCGCGCGCCTCCGCCGTGCGCCGCTCCGCTGCTCCGGTGCCTCGCTGCCCTGGCCGTCGCCGCCGCGTCGCCCTCCAGCTTTGCTGCCTCGCGCTGTAGCCGGCGGCCGGCCGCCATCGCCTCCCCTGCCCGAGCCCACGACGCCGCCGCTCCGGCCGCTGCTCCGCCGCCTCGCTGCCCTTGTCGTCGCCGCCGCGTCTCCCTCCCCTGCCTCGCTGCCCTTGCCGTCGCCGCCGGCCGCCATCGCCTCCTAGATCTCCCCTGCCATCGCCTCCTCTCCCCCTACAGAGGTTAGTTTCTTATTCTTTTTTTATTCTTTTTTTTTCATAGTTTAGGTTATTAGTGTTATTAGTGCTATTAGCAAATTTGATAGTTTAGGTTAATTATTAGTGTTTAGGTTATTAGTGTTATTAGCAAATTTGATAAGTTAGCAAAGTTAGAAAATTTAGGTAGTGTTATTAGCTAGTGTTAGCAAATTTAGGTTATTAGCTAGTGTTAGCAAATTTGATAATCAGTGTTTAGGTTATTAGTGTTAGCCACATAGTTTAATTAGCAACGTTATTAGCTTCAAATTTAATAAGTTAGTTCTAGTTTAGGTTATTATGGTTAGCAAATTTAGGTTAGTGTTAGTGGATAGCCGCATAGTTTAATTAGCATAGTTTAATTAGAAAATGTATTAGGCAATGCCAAGTCAATTTGGAATGATCGTATTCTAAAAATTGTGTTTTTAGTTTATTGTTCTCGGCGACGATGTCCCTGTTGGATCAGAGGGGCGATGTCCAGGACTGGGCTCCGCCGGGCTGGCACTGGGAGGTGCTACCTTCCGGGACGCGTAGCTTGGTGAGGAATCCGGGTGACGTCGTCGACCCAGATCTTCTTTGGTGGCAGTCGCGTGGGCCACGCTCGGTGTAGAGGGAGCCGGCTCCCGAGGAGGTGGTACGTCGCCGTATCAGGGAGGAGGACGAGCACGTCCGTCGCTACATGTATTTGTTGGATAGGCAGTATAACAGTAGTTGGTCGTTTATTCAGAGGGTTCCTCCTCACGTGAGCTATGACCCAGTGAGGGTTCCTTATCTTTGCGTGCGCAGCGCCAGCGGCTCAGCACCCCGCGGCTCAGGACCCTGTCGAAGTTAGTTTGAGAGCTTAATGCATGGGAGAGAAGATGTATTAGTGATATTTATTCGTGATGTATTAGGGTTAAATAAAAATAGATTAGTTAAGCAATGGATACCTTCAACAATGTATTGGTGATATTTATTCGTGATATTTATTCGTAAAGTGAGAAAATAATGTTCACTACTTCGAATTATTCTGCTAATGCTAACATTGTTTTATTTTTCTTTTGTATTAGTTAAGCAATGGATAACTTCAACAACAGAGACGGGGAAGAGGACATTTTCGCCATTATGCGGCAACCCGCGGGTGGAGCCGAAGACAGTAGAGCAGAAGATGACTCACAGTTTTTTAACGAGTCCAGTACGGGAATGGAGCTGGTACGAAGGGATGAAGCGCAAACGAGCATCGAGAGCGATGACGACTCGCAAATTGGTGGACCCCCGCAGTCTGGCGAGGTATATTAAGTCTCTGTTGATCAGATGCAATAATTGATTTGTATATATATGTATTAACAAATGTTTCTTATTTTTAGACCTCCGCCCCATGCTCAAGTACGTGGCCCCACCAACATCCATTTTTCACCAAGTGTTTAGCCCCAAGCCCTACATCAGCGAAAACTGCAAATGACTCCCGAGGTAAAAGGAGCTCGTTTTTTTTAATAAAAATCAGCACTTTTGAGTTTTCAAAAATCAAGAAAAATTCCCAGATGAGGATAGTGTCGAGATCTACAAGCGCGCAAAAGTTAACTCAAAATTCGTCGTATTTCGGGCTGCACAAAAAAGACAAATCGTAAAATTTCAAGTTATTAAAACTGTGTATTGTTCATCCCCCATTTGTCATTTTCGCCCAGCCCACAATACATCGCACACTTGTATATCTCGACACTACTTACATCTGGATTTTCTCTATATTTTTGGAAACTCGAAAGTGCCGACTTTAATTCCATGTAACTCGGGAGCCATTTGTCCACTCTCGTTTGAAACATAGTACTCCAGGTTATATAACTGCTCGGACGAGCTAGGTCTAGTTTTTAAATTTAAAATGCGTTTTATTGACCGTGGGAACGTGTGCTCTACGAGTCAAAGTCAATTTCTGACAATTAGTTTTTATAGCGAATGCTTTGTTATTTTCGGTTGCCACGATGGATGCAGTTATTGTCCTTGTCCAGAGAGAAGAAGGGACGTGAGTGAGCGCGTCAATTTTTTTTGTCTCCGTCCAGTGCCATCGACATCACGGGCTCCTCTCTCTCTTTCACACACACATTTCCACAGCAATCAGCTTGGCGGGTTCCTCTCTGTCATTTAGACTAGTCACAATGGGGAGTAACATAGTAGTAACATCAGTGCCACATAGGCAAAAAATCTGATGTGGCGGGTAATTAATAAGGAGAGAGATGGGTGTGGTAACTAGCTATGTTACCATAACATCACACATTTCAAGGCAAGATGAGTGTATAGCCTATTAAATATGACACTACACACATGTTACTCCCCACTATGGAAGTAGTAACTTAGAGTAGTAACATATGCATGTTATTAGTCTAAGTTACTCCCCATTGTGACTAGTCTTATGTGTGCCAACGAATCGGTCTACCACTCGCTCTCATCGGATTATTGGGCATTTTCGATCTCGTCGACTTACTGCGCTTCTTTCCTCAATTCTTACGCATATTCTTGTCTTCTTTCGTACCACACGTTCGTCTACTACTACTAGTATAATATAATGACACTGAATTTGGAAAATCAAATACGCTTGGTTCTCAGAGCACAGAAGCCATAGCCCATAGCCACATATATCACAGTACCACGCATGGGTCTTTTTCTACGAACCGGTATTCTCAACGTCGACCAGCTACAACTATTATTGATGATTAAACACTGAAAGATACTGGTGACGCCCCACGTCGCTTGGTTCTCAGAGCACATCAGCCATAGCCACATAGTCCACGATACCACATGATTTTTATCTTTAGGAAACGGTGTTTTCCTTCTAATTTCGAAATAAAATTTGAGAGTACCGATCAAATGTAGCGTTTCATTACAACGGATATTTTTCTTTGTTAATACAGAATCTTCGATACGCTGGACATTGACTCATGGATCGTCGTTGCCGGCGAGGACACGGCTCCTCTTTGGAATGCCAGCTTGAGTGCAACTCCTCTTCGCCATGTTTTGGCGATCGGACTCTTCATATGCGCGGCAAGTCGTCGTCAATCTATCCCTCCCTGGCGCTTGCAGTATCTTCTGCGTTTCAGCAGCGAATCCTCTCTCGTCTTAACGGTTGCTCGCAAGCTGCATACGCTACTTCAGTTTAATTTTGTATCGACCATGCTACCATTACAATGGCCAGACCCATTATATGCCCCGGGGCGACGATTTAAAAAAAAAACACTACAGCCGACGGCTAGGTTAACAAAATGCCACCACAATTATGGTACGGTTTCAAATAACCACTGGTTTAGTGCTAACACCACTAGTTTTTTTTTTTAGAAAAGGGGGTGCGGATCCCCGGCCTCTGCATCAAAATGATGCACACAGCCGCCGCATTTTATTGCATAGTTTCAACATCCAAAGAGTTTACAATTCACGGATCACGGAGTGTGGAGATAAAAATCAACCAAAGGAATATCAAGAGTCTAAACATCTAGTCTTCTAGGATTTAACCGTCCGACCAAATGAGGTCGTTGGTGTCCTCTACGACATGAGTAGGTCGCTACGGGGATGACGCCTTCCGACTAAGTTAAAAGCACGACCTGTAAAAGGTTGCATGCTCCTCTACGACGTTAGTAGGTCGTCATGAGAGATGAGTCCTTCCGATCTCGGTTGTTGTGCAAAACATGAGGTTGAGTTATCTGGTAGTCATTGAATCTGATCTAATATCACGCGAGCTGGGAGGTCGTTGTTGTGTGTAAATCCATATAAACTAAAAAGAGAAGTTGAATCTGAGCGGGCACGCAACCTAGAAGGTTAGTGACGCGTGTGATTCTGAATTGGCCGGCGGTGATAGGTGGTACTCATAAGGAGATTCCTGCCAACGACGTCCATTGACGGGACATGATGGGGGTACCCAGAACTTTCCGCCATGCATGTTGTATGCGTTCTCCTTCATGTTTACGCTCACGGACTCATATGTGGTGTAAAAATTCTAACCGCGTGATATACTCTCAACGTCCCGAAATAGGCTACTCAATTTTCAGGATGGGGAAAGGTTAGCAGTTTCCACTTTTCCTATTCCTTCTCCAAATCTCCACCTAAGCTCAGCCATGGCCAACCTCTCCGACCATGACTTTGTCATACCTTCTCCCAACACTTTTTGGAATTCTTGAGGAACTTGTCGTCTTCGACGGCCTTGGCTCTTCACCACCCGCAGAAGGTCCTCAATCCGCCATGCCTTCGAGTTCCGACCTAGGCTAGATGGGGTGAACGCACGACCGCCATCATGCGTATACATAAGGTATCCATAATCCCCCTCTGATCCGCAGGTAGGAGTAAGGACCACGCGTTGATCCAGTAGATTGCTTTGTTGATAACTTGCAAATAATGAGCAATAGAGATTTTATTAAAAACAACATCATTTCTGCCATTCCAAATGGACCAAAGCCAAGCTGATACGCCTATACGTATCCGTGTTTTTGTTTTGGTGTCAATTCCATTCAGCCAAGTACCAAACATATGCGCAATGCTGGTAGGCTTTGGGATATTGTAGGTAAAATGAGCAAGTCTCCAAATATTGCGAGCAAAGGAACACGTAATGAAAAGGTGTTCAACGGATTCTGCCTCATTACAAAATACGCATTTTGTACACCCTATCCAACGTCTTCTAGCAAGATTGTCTTTGCTTAGCAACACCTTCCGGTGAAGGAACCATAGGAAGATTTTAATCTTCAAGGGTACTTTCAATTTCCACAGTTGCTTGCTAAAATACCGTGTGTGTCCATTCAGTAAATCAGCGTAGAGAGACTTAACTGTGTACACACCATTGGCATTCAAGCTCCATTTGAAAGTATCTGGCGCATCTATTAGATTAACTCGCATTAGTCTCTTCACTAGGTGCAACCAAGCATTCCATTTGTTCCCAACAAGTGGTCGCCTAAATTGAATAGCTTCCGACAGAGGTGTTACCATCATGACATCCGCTACCCGAGCATTTTTACGCCTTACTATGTTATAAAGAGAGGGATAGTCGTTCGCTAACGAATTTTGGCCTAGCCAAGTATCCTCCCAAAACCGAACCTGGAGACCGTTCCCTACAGTAAACATCCCACGTTGAAAAAAATAATGTTTTACCTTAACGAGTCCTTTCCAAAAAGGAGAATCGTTAGGCTGAGCTTCCACTTGTGAAAGTGTTTTTTCATGAAGATATTTATTCCTCAAAAGTTCCTGCCAAACTCCTTCATTGAGCAATTTAAAAATCCATTTACATAGTAAACATCTATTCTTTATATCCAAAACCTCAATTCCTAATCCGCCCTGATCCTTAGGCCGGCACACAATGTTCCACCGTCGGCATAGGTCAAGAAACCGTCGGTGTATGTATACGCCGATGGCCGCCCTCGGCGTACAGCCCTCGGCGTCTTACGCCCTCGGCTCAGCCCGTCTGGCCGTCGGCGTATACATTTGCCATCGGCGCATGAATAGGTGGGGCCCGTGCGGTGTATTTGGCGTAGGAACCATCGGAGTAGTCGAGTAGGTGGGCCCCATAGCGTCAGAGAATACGCCGACGGCAAAGCCGTCGGCATAGGAGGGCCACGCGGCGGCGCCTGGGCGATTCTGGCTTTCTATACGCCGACGGCAAACCCGTCGGCATAGGTGTGACCATTTGGTCACCTGGACGACCCTATGCCGACGGCATTGCCGTGGGCGTATGGGATGCCATTTTTTTTTTTGCTGCTGCCAGCTCGTTTTTCAGCAAAAATTACAGCAAATAATATCAAAATGATAGCAAGCAATATCACAATAAGATCACACATAAGCTATCATCACAAACAAACAATATCACAATAGTAGCAATTTGTAGTATCATCAAGTAGTACAGACATACGAGTAGAAACACACATAGGGCTATCATACTACATCTAGCGAGACGGGGTGAGCCCTATATCTGCCCCGGTGAGATCAGGCGACCGACGGCTCGGCATGGCAGTAGACGAAGCACCCGGCGAAGACGAATCAGCAGGTGAAGCAGCACGCGAAGCACCAGGAGAAGGACCACCGAGATGTACCGGTGTCATCTCGCGGGAACCTAGCGAAGCACCAGGCGAACGACCACCATCGCCATCAAACGGGATGATCTCATGCGATCCCGCTGAGGCACTAGGAGAAGCACGACTCTCCGAACATCCCGCTCCCTACATGTTTGAGCAAGAACTTACCAGGGTCGATGAGTAGTATGTGAGAGCGAATTGTTCCTTCGATGGAAACCGTGGCGCCGGCCCCGGCCTAGGAGGCCGCTCTCCTAACGGGGCGACCCGCTCTCCAGTGGAAAGAAACATCGCCATCCCCTGCAACATAGTTTAGATGTCAGACATCGCAGAAATAGAGTTCAAACTAGGGGAAGTGGGACTTGTCATCTTTTGCAGAAATAAAGGTTGAAACTTACAACTGACAGCATCTCCATGTACGAGTGGTAGGCCTTACCACTCCGCTCCCACTCTTCATAGGCGGCGTCATATGCCTTATGAGCGGAAGCATAGGCCGCCTCGAACTCGCACTACAATTTCAAAAATAGTGAATCTCGTCAACTTAGCCGTGGAGGAACAAATATCGGAAAGAGGATAAAAATGAGAAAAACTTACATTGATGGAGGTGGAGGTGAAGGTGGATCGACGAGGCGGGATAAGGGAGCTATCGACAGGGAGGGTAGCTCGGAGACGCGTGAAGCTCGAGGTAGGCCTGACCTTCGTAGGCAGAACGCGCGTACGGCCATGCTGCAATCCGTGCCTCGCTAGGACCACCGAATTCTCGTCGGTCTCCTCACGAATGGGGTCATCCACCTCCAGGTGTAAAGTCTGCACCACCTAGCAGTACGCATCCAAGTCCTCTTTGGCCCTGCCGTAGTACTCGGGAAGCGACGGCTGAGGCTTCTCTAGATCGAGCTTCTTCTGCTTCATCTTCTGCCACGTTTCCAACTCAGTCTTCGGCTCCCCGGTATCGGCCTCCTGTATCGTGAAAAGAAATGTTATGCGTATCAAGTAGGAACATGACGGGAAATAAATGCAGATCGTTCCATGTATATACCAGCTTCTCCTTGTAGCGGTCGAGGTTGCAGTTTCCCCCACCGTGTGTTCCTTGGTCGCCTCGGTTTGCCTTGTTCCGACGGCTCACGGCGTCAAACTCGGGGTTGCCCCCGACCCACCTAGTAACCAACGCCTCCCATGCGTCTTCTTTCTCCTCGGCCCTGTTAGGGGCAACATGAAAATGCAATACTCAATTCAAGAACAGATAATGCAATGGCAACTTATAAGCAATATAGAATCTCATTGACAGTTACTTACCGACATGTAATCCTCCTTCGTCACATTCGGCCGCTTCTTGACATTATCCGCCTTCGTGGTCCTCTCGCGCTTCTCAGACAGGAAGTTATTGGTGGACGTCTGCTTTTGGTTGTACCACGCTGCTGCGGTGTCAACCTCACACAAGCCCCAAGCAAAGTCCTATCCGCGCTTTCCTTATCCTCCGGCCGCACCCGATAATGCCGCTTCAATCATGCATAACAAAATTGTGAGAGTCATGGGTTAGCACGGTGGGGTCATGAACCATGAATGAAACATGAGAAATAGGTCTTACCCAAAACTCGTTGATGACAGCGTGAGAAGCTTTCCCAAAGCCCGGGCAATCGGCAGCCTCATAGTCCGCCCAAGTGTAGGCTAGGTTCTTCTCGCCGCCGTCGACCGGAGTGTACATGCCCGGCCAATACATCCTAATACAAGCTCCAACCCTAAAACTAACACACACACTAACCATAAAAGTAACACACACACTACCACTAAAACTAACACACACACTACCCCTAAAACTAATAGTAGCACTAACCCTAAAATTAACACACACACTAACCCTAAAACTAATTGTGGCACTAACCCTAAAACTAACACACACTAACCCTAAAAACTAACACATACTAACCCTAAAACTAAAATTACACTAACACTAATAGTAGCACTTTGTCAAAAAAAATAGCATTACCTCGGGGGCGGGTGCTTGGGGCCGGATGCGGAGGAGATTGCTCGGGGGCGGAGGAGGACGGCTCGGGGGCGGAGGAGGACGACTCGGGGTGCGGGTGCTTGGGGCCGGATGCGGAGGAGGATGGCTCGGGGCAGAGGAGGACGGCTCGGGTGGCGGCGCTCGGGGCCGGATGCGGAGCAGGACGGCTCGGGGGCGGTGCTCGGGGACGGATGCGGAGGACGACGGCTCGGGGACGGCGGAGGACAGAGGCGGCGGAGCACGAGCCCGCGCCTCAGGTGCGCTAGCTGGACGGCGCGGCCACGACCTGAAGGGGCGTGCCGATGTGGGAGGAGGGGCGGGCGGTGGATGTGGGCGCCGAGGTGGGGCGGCCTGCGGAGGTGGGATGCGGCGGAGGTGGGCGCCGAGGTGGGGAATGGGGATAGGAGAAGATGCCCGTCGGGCGGGTGGGTGTTTAAAATTCGTTAGGACCTATGCCGAGGGCTGCCCTCGGCATATGGTTTTCCAAAAAAAAAAATTAATAATTTTTTTATTCAAATTTCATGTTTTTTAAGAAAAAAATTATTTACTAATACAATTATAATTAATGTTATATGATTTCCGACGCCGTTTGGGTGGCCTTCCGACGCTCCGGGGGCCCCGCTTCTCCAAACCCTAGACACGCTGGAAAAAAGTCAAAGTTCCCGTCTACCCCCTTGACCGGAGCCGAGAGGGGGTAGGCCAGTGCACTTTTTTGCTTGGTTGTGTTAGGTTAGGCCATAGGAACATGAGAAACCAAAGTATACCCCAAATCAACACAAGAATCCATCCGGTTCACCCGAAAGGATAGTTTTCACCTCTAAGTGCAGAAACTCACTATAGAGAAAGTGAAGTCGGTGAAGCCGGTCACACCCCGGAGTAGGATATTGGACATTTTCAACACACAACACACTTGTATACATATGTATGGCACAACCTAGGTTTTGGTGGGGTTCCGACGCTCCGGGGCCCCGCTCCGGCGAAACCATAGACCCGCTGGAAAAAAGTCAAAGTTCCCGTCTACCCCCTTGACCGGAGCCGAGAGGAGGTAGGCCAGTGCACTTTTTTGCTTGGTTGTGTTAGGTTAGGCCATAGGAACATGAGAAACCAAATTATACCCCAAATCAACACAAGATTCCATCCGGTTCGCCCGAAAGGGGAGTTTTCACCTCTAAGTGCAGAAACTCACTACAGAGAAAGTGAAGTCGGTGAAGCCGGTCACACCCCGGAGTAGGATATTGGACATTTTCAACACAAAACACACTTGTATACATATGGTATGGCACAACCTAGGTTTTGGTGGGGTTCCGACGCTCCGGGGCCTCGCTCCGGCGAAACCCTAGACCCGCTGGAAAAAAGTCAAAGTTCCCGTCTACCCCCTTGACCGGAGCCGAGAGGGGGTAGGCCAGTGCCTTTTTTGCTTGGTTGTGTTAGGTTAGGCCATAGGAACATGAGAAACCAAAGTATACCCCAAATCAACACAAGATTCCATCCGGTTCGCCCGAAAGGGGAGTTTTCACCACTAAGTGCAGAAACTCACTGCAGAGAAAGTGAAGTCGGTGAAGCCGGTCACACCCCGGAGTAGGATATTGGACATTTTCAACACACAACACACTTGCATACATATGGTATGGCACAACCTAGGTTTTGGTGGGGTTCCGACGCTCCGGGGCCCCGCTCCGGCGAAACCCTAGACCCGCTGGAAAAAAGTCAATGTTCCCGTCTACCCCTGGACGGAGCCGAGAGGGGGTAGGCCAGTGCACTTTTTTGCTTGGTTGTGTTAGGTTAGGCCATAGGAACATGAGAAACCAAATTATACCCCAAATCAACACAAGATTCCATCCGGTTCGCCCGAAAGGGGAGTTTTCACCTCTAAGTGCAGAAACTCACTACAGAGAAAGTGAAGTCGGTGAAGCCGGTCACACCCCGGAGTAGGATATTGGACATTTTCAACACACAACACACTTGTATACATATGGTATGGCACAACCTAGGTTTTGGTGGGGTTCCGACGCTCCGGGGCCCCGCTCCGGCGAAACCCTAGACCCTGGAAAAAAGTCAAAGTTCCCGTCCACCCCCTTGACTGGAGCCGAGAGGGGTTAGGCCAATGCACTTTTTTGCTTGGTTGTGTTAGATTAGGCCATAGGAACATGAGAAACCAAAGTATACCCAAATCAACACAAGATTCCATCCGGTTCGCCCGAAACGGGAGTTTTCACCTCTAAGTGCAAAAACTCACTACAGAGAAAGTGAAGTCGGTGAAGCCGGTCACACCGCGGAGTAGGATATTGGACATTTCAACACACAACACACTTGTATACATATGGTATGGCACAACCTAGGTTTTGGTGGGGTTCCGACGCTCCGGGGCCCCGCTCCGCGAAACCCTAGACCCGCTGGAAAAAAAGTCATAGTTCCCGTCTACCCCCTTGACCGGAGCCGAGAGGGGGTAGGCCACTGCACTTTTTTGCTTGGTTGTGTTAGGTTAGGCCATAGGAACATGAGAAACCAAATATACCCAAATCAACACAAGATTCCATATTAAACAACATTCGCGACGTCATTTTATGTGGGTGGAGACCGCTATAAACAGTAGGTACATACATAAAAATGAATAAAAACATATTAAACATAATTTAGATTAATAAATAAAAGTCATAAAAATAAATTTCAGAAAAAATAATATAACTATGCCGACGGCTAAGCTGTCGGCGTATACATATAAATTAAAAAGAATATAAAACGAAGATAATAGAAAAAATAAATATTTTTAAAGGTCCCAGCTGGCTCTACGCCGACGGTCGTCATACGCCGACGGCATGCGTTGGGTATACGCCGACGGCATTATCTACGCCGAGGGTGGCCGTCGGCGTAGAATATCTACGCCGACGGCTTTTATAACGCGGAGGGCTTCCTCGACGGCCCGGCCGCGACACCGTTGGAACCCAAGGCGAACGCAAATAAGTTTGTGCATTAATGCGGAGTTATTGTTAGGGACAACGTCCCGATCATCGTTCGGGAATGGAATAAGCCAGCAAAGGTAGAGGGTGTTAGTTATGTCGACGACAGAACCAAAGGTGTGCTTTGGGACAAGCTCATTGCACATTTCACCCTACCGGTCTTGGATTCAGAGGCAAGGACAAAAGCCATGACGGACAAAGTCAAGCATTTCGCTCTTAAGAATATGGCTGAACAATTCAATAAGTACAAGAACAGATTATACCGTGCGTGGGTCGTAGATAAGAAAGCTCCAGATTTCACTGGCACACACTAGTAGAAAACAGCCCTTCAGTTCCGGCCGTGGCCTGGGCCGAGACTAAAGGTCCGGCCACGTCGCCCCAAAAACACCGAAGCCTTTAGTCGCGGCTCGTTAGGGCCCAATGGTCCCGGTTTGAGATACAAACCGGGACTAAAGGGGTCTGCGGCCATCTGTGGCCTGGTGCCCCCCCTTTAGTCCCGGTTTCCATCTCAAACAGGGACTAATGGTCCGGCCCTATATATATGGCAGCCCCTCTCCCCTCTCTCTTGTTTTTTTCCTGGTGGGAGGTGGTGTAGGTTTGTGCAAATTTTTTTTCTTCATATGCACTAGAGGTGTTCGGTGAAATGCCTGTTAGAGCGATGCCACTTTAGTTCACACAAGACAAACATGATATGAGGTGCCCGAGCCACACTTAAGCTTCCACCTCTTTGTTTCCAAGTGTCCTAAAAGGTTATCAACTATTTTCTCGTTTAGAGCGCGCGGTACTAATTTTAGCATCGTGATTGGGTTTGATATATAGTTCTATGATGCAGATGAGCCATCCATGGATGTACGGTGACCGACGCTCTGCCGCTTACAGAGAAGGCGTGCGTTCTTTTCGCCTTGCGGCCGAGACGAACAAGCGGCGGGATGGCTTTATGATTTGTCCCTGTGTTGAATGTCGGAATGAGAAGGATCACACTTCCTCAAGAGTCATTCAGAGCCACCTGCTTCAGTCCGGTTTCATGTCCGGCTATAATGTTTGGACCAAGCACGGAGAAAGAGGGGTTATGATGGAAGACGGCGATGAAGAAGAGAACGATGATGACAACTACCGATCTATGTTCCCTGAATACGCTGATACCGAAATGGAAGACAATGAAGAAGAAGAAGAGGGTGAAGAACGGGCACCAGATGAGCCCGCTGATGATCTTGGTCGGGTCAGTTCTGATACAAGGCAAGGCTGCGACACAGAAAAGGAGAGGTTGCAGTTCGAGCAGATGTTACAGGACCACAACAAATTGTTGTACCCAACTTGTGAAGATGGCCAGAAGAAGCTGGGTAGCACACTGGAATTGCTGAAGTGGATGGCAGAGACCGGTGTGACTGACTCGTCATTTGAAAAGTTGTTGGTACTAATGAAGAAGATGCTTCCAAGAAAGAACGAATTGCCCGCCAGCACGTACGAAGCAAAGAAGCTTGTCTGCCCTCTAGGATTAGACGTGCAGAAGATACATGCATGCCCTAATGACTGCATCCTCTACCGCGGTGAGAAGTACGAGAATATGGATAAATTACCGGTATGCACTGCATTGCGGTATAAGATCAGAAAAGATGACCCTGTTGATATTGAGGGCGAGCCACCCAGGAAGAGGGTTCCTGCCAAGGTGATGTGGTATGCTCCTATAATACCACGGTTGAAACGTCTGTTCAGAAACAAAGAGCATGCCAAGTTGTTGCGATAGCACATGAAAGACCGTAAGAAAGACGACAAGTTGAGGCACCCCGCTGATGGTCGGCAAATGTAAGAAGCTTCAATCAGCTGCAGTTTTACCAACATTAGATAGGGATGTTGGTGATGTATAATAATGTATTAAACCTTTTATGTAATGCATTCTATGGAATTTATTAAACCTTTATGTAAGGAGCATGTGTAAGAAGCTTCAATCAGCTGCAGTTTTACCAACACAATCTCTGCATTCTCCAAGATCTTTAGCATTTCCAAGTGATAGAACAAAACATACGGTTTCCCCTGTATACAGCCCGACGGTGGCTCGTGAGTGCCCGCATATCAAATGCACCGTCGAACGTATGCAGGGAATCCGAATGCTTTGTTTACGAAATGAACTACAATGAGTACAGAGTGAGTGCCAAACATGTCCGAGAGGTGGGCTATATAGGGTCACTGTATTCTGAAAACTCTAAACACTGAAGAGAACAAAACACACGGTTTCCCCTGCATACAGCCCAACGGTGGCTCGTGAGTTCCCGCATATCAAATGCACCGTTGGACGTATGCAGGGAATCCGAATGCTTCGTATACCAAAATGAACTACAATGAGTAGACACTGAGTGCTGAACATGTCCGGGAGGGGGGCTATATATAGGGTCCGTGTGCTTCTTTAGTCCCGGTTGGTAACACCAACCGGGACTAAAGGCGGGCTTTGCGGTCACGTCTCGTCTCAGTCACGTGTCCTCCCCCAGCGCTGCCCTAGCCACGTGTCCTCCCCTAGCGCTGCCCTGGAGGTCTTTATATATTGTCGCCGACGGGATAAACCCTAATCCACCATTCCTAGCCACGAACGCATCGTCTCCACGAGATGGATCCGCCACGCTCGCCGCAACGCCTTCTGAACGAGGTCGAGCGTGCTCGGTAGAGCGCGCTTGGGCGCTACAGCCTATCCCGCCGTATGCCCACGAGCCCGACGTGGATAGGAATGCCCTGCTACCGGCCTCCTGCTCCAGTGCCGGAGGAGGTGCGGAGGACGTACGGCGCGCGTGGTCCGACGTCCCTGACCCCGACGAGGATGCGTACGCCGCAGGGGTGGCGTGGGGATCCGCGGCCGCATACGGTGTAACAGCCCCAAGTTGTTGAACCTAAAAATGCGAATAAAATTTTCACTTTTCATTTCTTGTGCATCATGGCATCCTTAATAAAACTGCTCAAGAAAATATAACATGGGAAAACCTCAAATATGAATTGTTTCAACTCCAAATTCAAATCAAGGAAAGATTTCAAACTAGACAAACAAAAATACTTTGGCATTCCATATTTGTCAAGGAAGTTCCAAGAGTTCACAATTAACATTTGTTCACTTGCTTTAAAATTCTAAAGGAATATCAATTTGGAGTTATAAAATAAATGCCATCTCCAAACCCTACGAACAAAAGTTGTTCAAAACATTTTATTTTGAACCACCAAATTTTGAGGAGCTACTACATGGCAATAGGAGCCTGCCCAAATAATTTCACCATTTTTGGAATGAGCTGCGAGCCTCAATTAAATGTTTTAAAATAATGGTAGAGAAGAAACTAAAACAAGTTTGTTCTACAAACTTGCTCCAAATGAGCTCCAAATTTTGCCATGGCCTCATTATGTGAAATAAGAGTTTTTCCCAAAATTTCAGAAGATTTGGAGTTGGTTAAATGCCTTAATTAATTGCTCTAAATAAAATCCAGAAAAGAAAAAGGGTAGAAAATAGAAAAGGATGAAAAGTCCGAGGGGGTTTTCGTAATTTCGCCGTCGTCTCTGTAGCCGCACGGCATGGCGCCGTGTTCCCCGCGCTGCGCCGCGCCCGGCCCCGCGCGGCGACACGCCACCGTGCTCCTCGCTCCAGTGTCGCCTCACCGGACCCCTCCTCCTCTCCTCTCCCCTGCGTGTGGATAAATAGAGCAGCACGCCTCTCCTCTGCTCCCCGCTCCTTTCTTTTCGCCCTACGGACCCGAACCATGGCCGAGCACGCCCCCGGCGTTTGAAGCCACCCTGTCCAGGTCGAAGCACACCATCGGGTTCGCCGCGTCGCCCTCTCCCTCTCCGTGCAAGGAATCGAGCAGGGAAGCTGGAAATCGCCGTCGACACCCGTTCTTCCCAACTCCGGCCGCTGCACTTGGAGCGAGCTCGTGACCTCCTCCGACCTCCTCCGTCACCGTTGTGAGCCTCCACGCTTCGAGGGTGAGCACGCGGAACTCCTGGGCATGCCCATCATCTTCCTTAGGCCGCGTAGCCGTAGCCCCACCGTAGTTCGCCGCCGGCCGCCGCGAGTCGTCGTTGTTAAAGGCGTCTCCGATAACCTCTAGGTAGCGGCGCCGCCGTAGGTAGGCTCCGTACTCGCGCGCGTCGAACGCGCCCCATAGCTCGCCTCCGCGCACGCCGTAGCGTCGCGGCCGTGCTCGACGCCGTCGTGATCACCGCGCTCCCACGCCGGTCCTGGCCTTGGCGTGATCAAACCTCGCCGTGTGCCACGACGCTGACGTGGATGCCAGCGTGGACAGGGACCCCACGGGTCAGTGGCTGCGGCTAGCCACTGGCTCGGTATAAAAACGTTTCGGGCCTTTTTCTGTAAATATTTAAAACTGACAGAAATTTGATTAAGTTTGTAAATTCAATATCTTTTTAAATATTGATCCAAAAACTACATATGATATACCAAAATGTTCAGAAAATGAAAGTTGTCTGTTGGCATAACTCACACATTCAAATAAATTGGTTTATTTGATGTTTTATTAAAATAAAGAAAATGGCAGAAAAGAAAATACTTCTGGAAAATCTATATCTTTAAATAATGATCCAAAAATTAAGTTTGAACTACCAAAATGTTCAGCAATTGATATACTTCATGTTTCACCACTTCACCAAGCTTGGATAATTAGTTTTATTGCTGTTTAAAATAAATTAGTAAAAGGGCAGATTTAAATAGGAAGTTATAAATGCAATAACTTTTTAATGGCTTATCAGAAAAATGTGTTTAATATATCAAAATGCTCAGAATAATATGTACCATCCAGTAACATCATTTTCATGCATATTTGATCACAATTGCAGTACTGCACTATCTAAAAAGTAGGAAATCATTAAGTTAATTATGGGGTTATAGTTTCGCTCTTGTCGAAATAATTATTTTGCACCCCATTTAAAATTGGTAAATGTTGTGATATTAATTTCAGTGCATTAAAATGACATGTCATCATGTGTTTGCGCATTGCATTTGTTATTGCATGTGTGGTTATTGATTGTTCCTTTCCGGTGTTCTCACGCATCGATAGATCAAGGAATCGGGTTCCACCGCAATACCCCGACGAACCGTATTATCAGGCCCCTGAACAAGGCAAGCGTAACCCCCCCTCTGTTCATGTCTCATCCTATTTTACGCAATTATTTTCTCCACTATAATATTGCATTCGGTTCCAAATGTCTTTTGCTTGGATTAGAGTATCCTACTAGATGCATTAGATACCTATGCCATTACCTGTATCCTTCCTAATATCCATAGGATCGAAGTGTTGGCCATAGTAATTATACCTGCTATGTATATGCTTAGCCATGCTTAGTAATTTGCTTAGTCGTCCGGTGGATGTTTCATAGTTGGAACAAGTTGATGGAATGACCGGATGTGGTGGAAAATGGTGGTGACTATAATAAACTGCGTAAAGGCGGGGATGAGAGGCCACAGGAATGTGGTGGGTTGTCTCGTTCTCGTCGCCTAAGTGCGAGTTCTCGCCTTCGAGCCAAGACTGAGCGTACTTCCATCGGTGGGCTATATGGAACCCCTATCGACTGACTAACTTGTGGAGGGCTAGCCGAGGGTCCTCTAGTTCGGGCTTCCATTTGCGCGTGCGTGGAGATGGTGGCCAAGACTGAGATGAGGATGGTGGTGTTTAGGAAAATAAGTGGCCGCGGGGCAGGGTGTTGGAGGCACTGGAACTTGCCCTACCGCCACTGATGATCCTGGGTTAGTCTCAAGCGAGGTAAAGGTTGTAACCGCTCCCACTCAGCCTACTTTCCCCGGAAGAGAGCTAAGGATCAGGCAATGAGCCGGACGGTACTGGTGGGTAAAGTCGTATACCCTTGGGTATATGTCTTTGTAAAGTAGTACACCCCTGCAGGGTAAATCTTTTCGAAAAGCCGTGTCCACGGTTATGGACGACTTGGTGCCGGATTCATAGACCATAGAAAACTTGAACGGAATGATTAAAACCTGAGTACTAGAGGTACTACTCAGAATGAGAGGTTGACTTCCTCGAGGGTGATTCGAGGAGGTGCCTTTGTAGACAGGTGCAGTGAGTGATGGTGGTGGTCGATGAAGATGGTCGAAAGAAAAGAGTTTACTTCTTACCCCCCTTTCGAAAATATTCTGATTAGTCGATGCCAGATGTCTTTTATAAAGAAAACTAGCTTTACGCAAAACAGCCATAAAACCTTTGAAAGCCAATCATCGAGCTAGTAGCTCTATTTAATCTTGCGAGTTCGTCGAACTCAACGTCGTTTGTTACTTTTCAGTGGAGGACTTCACCGACATCGAAGGTGGGTTCTTTGTGGACGTCGACGAGTAGTCTGGGGTTCCCAGGTGGCAGCTTGGGACATCCCGGAATAGCTGGTGCTTGGAATGTTTATCTGCAGGCCTCTTAGGCCATAATTTGGATCTTGTTGTTTAGAACAACACACTTCGCTTCCGCTGTTGTACTGATGGGTTTGTGACCTCTGATTGTAATATTTGCTATCTTTCTCTATTATAAGAGTCGAACTATAATGCTTTGAGTCGTAGAGTCTGTGATGTGCCAGTTGTTCCACAAGTCTTGATCTCTCTATTATGCATTGATAGTTGTGCCTGTGTTACGGCATCAATCGGGGTGTTGCGTTGCCGGACATTCCGAGCAACGCCTGCCAAAGCTTTTGGCCGGGGATTGGTAAACCCGTAACCTCCGGTTGTATCGCGTAACCGGTGACACACAGCATCTCTGTATAGCAGTCGGGTCAGGGCGCTACAAGTTGGTATGAGAGCAGGACTGCCTGTAGGAAACCCGTTCTACTGGTCGATGTCGAGTCTAGTGTTTGTGAAAATATTTTTAACCTAAAAATGAGTTATGAAAACCTTCTTAGGATTCTTTTTACTCCTTATCTGGTATCGCTCTATCTCTGAGTCACCTTACCCCTATTTGATTTAAGAAGGTTTCGTTATCGCTTCTGGTTTTTAAAATTAGTTGTCACGTGGGGTGGGTCGTTTCTAAATCGGTTAACCTATTACTCCAAGTCACGAGTTACAAATGGACTTCGGAGTAGAAGCCACGAGATCCCAGAGGCCGAGATCCTCCTCTAGTTTATGTGTCAGGTGGTTGGGTTCCTCCCTTTGGTATCCATGTGAGTTCGTTTCCTTCTTCGGGATACGAACCAGTTCCGGTGCTTTGAAAACCCATCCCTTCTTCATTGCTTAGATGTTCTACATCTGAGTAGCTACTCCTTTCTCTGAGTTTTAAACCAAGGTCTTGAACTGAAGGTCCCGGATCGTATTGGAATTCAGGTGTCTTAAACCGTGTGGGTTATTACCCATGTGATCATCACGCTATCGTGAATCTCAGTACGTGAAGCTGATCTTTAACCCAAGACCATTCCATTGACACTTGAGTTAATGTTGAACCATTCGGAAGAATGTTAACTTGTGCCTCTACATCTTGGGGTTCTCCTGAGCATGTTCTTTTGTCCGTTGTGTTTCGACCCTCGTCTGCCAGTTGGCAGTCAAGTGGAATATGTGCATTGGATTCAACCATGCATGCGGCTCTCGTGGTCCATCGAGTCATTCCTGTTGGGATGTCAGGAGAAACAAACTCCAGTGCCTTGTCCATTCTAGTACCAGGCCAAATTATTGTGACTCCACAGATTAAGAGGCCTCGCTAGTTTCTGTTCTGTTCCGTCTTCGAGTATCACACTCTTGGATATCAAGAAGTCGTGTGGAGTCTCATGGACTTCTGATGAAGTGATGCTCTTACACTTTGTTACTCTCCATTCTCCGAGTGTCTTGTTACTCCAGAATGATAAGTCATGAGCAATGAGGTGGCTATCGGATATTCTCAACAGTTCTTACTACGCCGAAATCCAATGACATTCATTGTCCTTCTTAGCATGATTGGCTAGCCGATCAATAAGTTGAATTTGACTGTGTTACCAAGTTCGTTTTCTATGGTGCCCTTCCTCGGTGAAACAGCTAGGTTCGAGCCGAAGCTCCCAAGACCACCTCGTTGTGCCTTGTAAGGCATGATTCTCTCTCAAACTCAAGACATACCGGTGGATCGTGTTATTCTGGATGTCATTCCAGAAGTATCGCCAGGTTGTCACCTGACCGTGATGTTGAGCTTATGAGTAAGCTGGTTCTCTGAACAACTCCTTTCTCCAAGAAAATCGTGCTGGATGTCCTGAATTATTCGGTTGAGCTTAAACAACTTGGAGAGTTAAAAAAATAAAAGCTCTATCTGATATAGTTCCTTCTCAATGGGATGTCTAGTTTTACGTGTCGAAGCAAGGTGGTATCTCCTTTGTGGATATGCTATTCTACAAATCTTTGATTTGAATTGGGTATCGTCAAATCAAACTCAGGCTAACCTACTGAATGTGTTAGTCTGACCAATACTTATGCCCGTTCATGTGACATATGAGTCTACCGTCTTGGAATATCTGGATAAGTTTGTTGTTGAGCCCATCAACTACCTTCTTATTTCCTCCATGTTTGAGGAGATTCATATTGGATAGTGGGCGTTAGCATTGGAAAGTTGTTAGAACTAACTTTGTGTCCTCACAAGGTATGTGTTCTGGAAGTTAGAAGTGACTTTCTCTGGTTCACGTGCAATTGCTGAAAGATGTCACCGTGGATGTGAGTAAATTGTCTAGTTTCCTCGGAATCATCTCAAGTCGATCATGCATATGCAGAATATTCTCGGAATGGTATGTTGTTACCTCTATTCCTTCAGAATTGCACCTATGCATCCAAGCCACTAATTGAACTATTCAAGAAGAGAAGGAGTCCAAGAACTTCAATGTCTTTCTTGATATTTCCCAACAAGGACTCAATTGTCTCCCGTTGCAAGTAATTCAAGTAGGTGCAAATTGTCTTCTGACAGTTGCTAATACGTGAGTTCCGCAATCTTGTTCCTCCTTTGGAGTAAGACATTCTAGTCTAGCTCTTGGGGTTCTAGCAAATGTAATCCATTGATATCCTTTGCAAAGACTCCCTATTCATACATGTTGAGTGTGAAGTATCTCTACACCTAACCATGTCTGAATCTCAATTAGAAACGATGGTTGAAGGTCGTCAAGAAGCTCGTCCTTGATGTCTAGAAAAGCAAGAAGTGTTCCCCATACTAACATTCGCGGAGTTTCTAGAGTTCTCTTGGTCCATCTTCCTGATCCTTCTCCTGTGATCCGAAATGCTCCTCCGTGAGGAAGGTTCTACTCAAGTTGTGTGGTAGAGGTTACCTCTTCATCTGTCGGAATCTTGTTTCAACACTCTTCCTCAGAGACCTAAGGCCTTGTGCAAAGTTCATATTCTCAACCTTTTGGGAAAACTGTTGTCTGCCAACCGGAAAACTTCTTATCAAGCTCCCGTCACCCGCTTGTGCCTCCTAACTGTCAATTCAAGGGATGCTTGAAGTCTCATCCTAAGATTCTACTAGGAGGTACTTGGTCGGGGTATATTCACCAAGATCCATCTTTCCGGAGAGGTTTCCTTCTTTCCTTGGTGTACTTTGATAGTGACCTCGAAGTGAAGCCAATGAAGATCTTCAGGATGCGCTGAATCATTCTACAACGAGAAGATCGTTGAAGACCGTCATAACCCTTTCCCTCTTTCCTACTCTTAGAATCTCGGGATGAGATTCCTGTAAGGGGTGTAAAATTGTAATAGCCACAAGTTGTTGAACCTAAAAATGTGAATAAAATTTTCGCTTTTCATTTCTTGTGCATCATGGCATCCTTAATAAAACTGCTCAAGAAAATATAACATGGGAAAACCTCAAATATGAATTGTTTCAACTCCAAATTCAAATCAAGGAAAGATTTCAAACTAGAAAAACAAAAATACTTTGGCATTCCATATTTGTCAAGGAAGTTCGAAGAGTTCACAATTAACATTTGTTCGCTTGCTTTAAAATTCTAAAGGAATATCAATTTGGAGTTATAAAATAAATGCCATCTCCAAACCCTACGAACAAAAGTTGTTCAAAACATTTTATTTTGAACCACCATATTTTGAGGAGCTACTACATGGCAATAGGAACCTGCCCAAATAATTTCACCATTTTTGGAATGAGCTACGAGCCTCAATTAAATGTTTTAAAATAATGGTAGAGAAGAAACTAAAACAAGTTTGTTCTACAAACTTGCTCCAAATGAGCTCCAAATTTTACCATGGCCTCATTATGTGAAATAAGAGTTTTTCCCAAAATTTCAGAAGATTTGGAGTTGGTTAAATGCCTTAATTAATTGCTCTAAATAAAATCCAGAAAAGAAAAAGGGTAGAAAATAGAAAAGGAAGAAAAGTCCGAGGGGTTTTTCGTAATTTCGCCGTCGTCTCTGTAGCCGCACGGCATGGCGCCGTGTTCCCCGCTCTGCGCCGCGCCAGGCCCCCTGCGGCGACATGCCACCGTGCTCCTCGCTCCAGTGTCGCCTCACCGGACCCCCCCTCCTCTCCTCTCCCCTGCGTGTGGATAAATAGAGCAGCACGCCTCTCCTCTGCTCCCCGCTCCTCTCTTTTCGCCCCACGGACCCGAACCATGGCCGAGCTCGCCCCCGGCATTTGAAGCCACTCCGTCCAGATCGAAGCACACCATCGGGTTCGCCACGTCGCCCTCTCCCTCTCCGTGCAAGGAATCGAGCAGGGAAGCTGGAAATCGCCGTCGACACCCGTTCTTCTCCAACTCCGGCCGCTGGACTTGGAGCGAGCTCGTGACCTCCTCCGACCTCCTCCATCACCGTTGCGAGCCTCCAGGCTTCGAGGGTGAGCACGCGGAACTCCTGGGCATGCCCATCATCTTCCTTAGGCCGCGTAGCCGTAGCCCCACCATAGTTCGCCGCCGGCCGCCGCGAGTCGTCGTTGTTTCCGGCGTCTCCGATAACCTCTAGGTAGCGGCGCCACCGTAGGTAGGCTCGCCGTGCTCGCGCGCGTCGAACGCGCCCCATAGCTCGCCTCCGCCCACGCCGTAGCGTCGCGGCCGTGCTCGACGCCGTCGGTGATCACCGCGCTCCCACGCCGGTCCTGGCCTTGGCGTGGTCAAACCTCGCCGTGGGCCACGACGCTGACGTGGATGCCAGCGTGGACAGGGACCCCACGGGTCAGTGGCTGCGGCTAGCCACTGGCTCGGTATAAAAACGTTTCGGTCCTTTTTCTGTAAATATTTAAAACTGACAGAAATTTTGATCCAAAAAGTTTGTAAATACAATATCTTTTTAAATATTGATCCAAAAACTACATATGATATACCAAAATGTTCAGAAAATGAAAGTCTGTCTGTTGGCATAACTCACACATTCAAATAAATTGGTTTATTTGATGTTTTATTAAAATAAAGAAAATGGCAGAAAAGAAAATACTTCTGGAAAATCTATATCTTTAAAAATAATGATCCAAATATTAAGTTTAAACTACCAAAATGTTCAGCAATTGATATACTTCATGTTTCACCACTTCACCAAGCTTGGATAATTAGTTTTATTGCTGATTAAAATAAATTAGTAAAAGGGCAGATTTAAATAGGAAGTTATAAATGCAATAACTTTTTAATGGCTTATCAGAAAAATGTGTTTAATATATCAAAATGCTCAGAATAATATGTACCATCCAGTAACATTCATTTTCATTCATATTTGATCACAATTGCAGTACTTCACTATCTAAAAAGTAGGAAATCATCCGAAGCCTTTAGTCGCGGCTCGTTAGGGCCCAATGGTCCCGGTTTGAGATACAAACCGGGACTAAAGGGGTCTGCGGCCATCTGTGGCCTGGTGCCCCCCCTTTAGTCCCGGTTTCCATCTCAAACCGGGACTAATGGTCCGGCCCTATATATATGGCAGCCCCTCTCCCCTCTCTCTTGTTTTTTTCCTGGTGGGAGGTGGTGTAGGTTTGTGCAAATTTTTTTTTCTTCATATGCACTAGAGGTGTTCGGTGAAATGCCTGTTAGAGCGATGCCACTTTAGTTCACACAAGACAAACATGATATGAGGTGCCCGAGCCACACTTAAGCTTCCACCTCTTTGTTTCCAAGTGTCCTAAAAGGTTATCAACTATTTTCTCGTTTAGAGCGCGCGGTACTAATTTTAGCATCGTGATTGGGTTTGATATATAGTTCTATGATGCAGATGAGCCATCCATGGATGTACGGTGACCGACGCTCTGCCGCTTACAGAGAAGGCGTGCGTTCTTTTCGCCTTGCGGCCGAGACGAACAAGCGGCGGGATGGCTTTATGATTTGTCCCTGTGTTGAATGTCGGAATGAGAAGGATCACACTTCCTCAAGAGTCATTCAGAGCCACCTGCTTCAGTCCGGTTTCATGTCCGGCTATAATGTTTGGACCAAGCACGGAGAAAGAGGGGTTATGATGGAAGACGGCGATGAAGAAGAGAACGATGATGACAACTACCGATCTATGTTCCCTGAATACGCTGATACCGAAATGGAAGACAATGAAGAAGAAGAAGAGGGTGAAGAACGGGCACCAGATGAGCCCGCTGATGATCTTGGTCGGGTCAGTTCTGATACAAGGCAAGGCTGCGACACAGAAAAGGAGAGGTTGCAGTTCGAGCAGATGTTACAGGACCACAACAAATTGTTGTACCCAACTTGTGAAGATGGCCAGAAGAAGCTGGGTAGCACACTGGAATTGCTGAAGTGGATGGCAGAGACCGGTGTGACTGACTCGTCATTTGAAAAGTTGTTGGTACTAATGAAGAAGATGCTTCCAAGAAAGAACGAATTGCCCGCCAGCACGTACGAAGCAAAGAAGCTTGTCTGCCCTCTAGGATTAGACGTGCAGAAGATACATGCATGCCCTAATGACTGCATCCTCTACCGCGGTGAGAAGTACGAGAATATGGATAAATTACCGGTATGCACTGCATTGCGGTATAAGATCAGAAAAGATGACCCTGTTGATATTGAGGGCGAGCCACCCAGGAAGAGGGTTCCTGCCAAGGTGATGTGGTATGCTCCTATAATACCACGGTTGAAACGTCTGTTCAGAAACAAAGAGCATGCCAAGTTGTTGCGATAGCACATGAAAGACCGTAAGAAAGACGACAAGTTGAGGCACCCCGCTGATGGTCGGCAAATGTAAGAAGCTTCAATCAGCTGCAGTTTTACCAACATTAGATAGGGATGTTGGTGATGTATAATAATGTATTAAACCTTTTATGTAATGCATTCTATGGAATTTATTAAACCTTTATGTAAGGAGCATGTGTAAGAAGCTTCAATCAGCTGCAGTTTTACCAACACAATCTCTGCATTCTCCAAGATCTTTAGCATTTCCAAGTGATAGAACAAAACATACGGTTTCCCCTGTATACAGCCCGACGGTGGCTCGTGAGTGCCCGCATATCAAATGCACCGTCGAACGTATGCAGGGAATCCGAATGCTTTGTTTACGAAATGAACTACAATGAGTACAGAGTGAGTGCCAAACATGTCCGAGAGGTGGGCTATATAGGGTCACTGTATTCTGAAAACTCTAAACACTGAAGAGAACAAAACACACGGTTTCCCCTGCATACAGCCCAACGGTGGCTCGTGAGTTCCCGCATATCAAATGCACCGTTGGACGTATGCAGGGAATCCGAATGCTTCGTATACCAAAATGAACTACAATGAGTAGACACTGAGTGCTGAACATGTCCGGGAGGGGGGCTATATATAGGGTCCGTGTGCTTCTTTAGTCCCGGTTGGTAACACCAACCGGGACTAAAGGCGGGCTTTGCGGTCACGTCTCGTCTCAGTCACGTGTCCTCCCCCAGCGCTGCCCTAGCCACGTGTCCTCCCCTAGCGCTGCCCTGGAGGTCTTTATATATTGTCGCCGACGGGATAAACCCTAATCCACCATTCCTAGCCACGAACGCATCGTCTCCACGAGATGGATCCGCCACGCTCGCCGCAACGCCTTCTGAACGAGGTCGAGCGTGCTCGGTAGAGCGCGCTTGGGCGCTACAGCCTATCCCGCCGTATGCCCACGAGCCCGACGTGGATAGGAATGCCCTGCTACCGGCCTCCTGCTCCAGTGCCGGAGGAGGTGCGGAGGACGTACGGCGCGCGTGGTCCGACGTCCCTGACCCCGACGAGGATGCGTACGCCGCAGGGGTGCGTGGGGATCCGCGGCCGCATACGGTGTAACAGCCCCAAGTTGTTGAACCTAAAAATGCGAATAAAATTTTCACTTTTCATTTCTTGTGCATCATGGCATCCTTAATAAAACTGCTCAAGAAAATATAACATGGGAAAACCTCAAATATGAATTGTTTCAACTCCAAATTCAAATCAAGGAAAGATTTCAAACTAGACAAACAAAAATACTTTGGCATTCCATATTTGTCAAGGAAGTTCCAAGAGTTCACAATTAACATTTGTTCACTTGCTTTAAAATTCTAAAGGAATATCAATTTGGAGTTATAAAATAAATGCCATCTCCAAACCCTACGAACAAAAGTTGTTCAAAACATTTTATTTTGAACCACCAAATTTTGAGGAGCTACTACATGGCAATAGGAGCCTGCCCAAATAATTTCACCATTTTTGGAATGAGCTGCGAGCCTCAATTAAATGTTTTAAAATAATGGTAGAGAAGAAACTAAAACAAGTTTGTTCTACAAACTTGCTCCAAATGAGCTCCAAATTTTGCCATGGCCTCATTATGTGAAATAAGAGTTTTTCCCAAAATTTCAGAAGATTTGGAGTTGGTTAAATGCCTTAATTAATTGCTCTAAATAAAATCCAGAAAAGAAAAAGGGTAGAAAATAGAAAAGGATGAAAAGTCCGAGGGGGTTTTCGTAATTTCGCCGTCGTCTCTGTAGCCGCACGGCATGGCGCCGTGTTCCCCGCGCTGCGCCGCGCCCGGCCCCGCGCGGCGACACGCCACCGTGCTCCTCGCTCCAGTGTCGCCTCACCGGACCCCTCCTCCTCTCCTCTCCCCTGCGTGTGGATAAATAGAGCAGCACGCCTCTCCTCTGCTCCCCGCTCCTTTCTTTTCGCCCTACGGACCCGAACCATGGCCGAGCACGCCCCCGGCGTTTGAAGCCACCCTGTCCAGGTCGAAGCACACCATCGGGTTCGCCGCGTCGCCCTCTCCCTCTCCGTGCAAGGAATCGAGCAGGGAAGCTGGAAATCGCCGTCGACACCCGTTCTTCCCCAACTCCGGCCGCTGCACTTGGAGCGAGCTCGTGACCTCCTCCGACCTCCTCCGTCACCGTTGTGAGCCTCCACGCTTCGAGGGTGAGCACGCGGAACTCCTGGGCATGCCCATCATCTTCCTTAGGCCGCGTAGCCGTAGCCCCACCGTAGTTCGCCGCCGGCCGCCGCGAGTCGTCGTTGTTAAAGGCGTCTCCGATAACCTCTAGGTAGCGGCGCCGCCGTAGGTAGGCTCTCCGTACTCGCGCGCGTCGAACGCGCCCCATAGCTCGCCTCCGCGCACGCCGTAGCGTCGCGGCCGTGCTCGACGCCGTCTGTGATCACCGCGCTCCCACGCCGGTCCTGGCCTTGGCGTGATCAAACCTCGCCGTGTGCCACGACGCTGACGTGGATGCCAGCGTGGACAGGGACCCCACGGGTCAGTGGCTGCGGCTAGCCACTGGCTCGGTATAAAAACGTTTCGGGCCTTTTTCTGTAAATATTTAAAACTGACAGAAATTTGATTAAGTTTGTAAATTCAATATCTTTTTAAATATTGATCCAAAAACTACATATGATATACCAAAATGTTCAGAAAATGAAAGTTTGTCTGTTGGCATAACTCACACATTCAAATAAATTGGTTTATTTGATGTTTTATTAAAATAAAGAAAATGGCAGAAAAGAAAATACTTCTGGAAAATCTATATCTTTAAAATAATGATCCAAAAATTAAGTTTGAACTACCAAAATGTTCAGCAATTGATATACTTCATGTTTCACCACTTCACCAAGCTTGGATAATTAGTTTTATTGCTGTTTAAAATAAATTAGTAAAAGGGCAGATTTAAATAGGAAGTTATAAATGCAATAACTTTTTAATGGCTTATCAGAAAAATGTGTTTAATATATCAAAATGCTCAGAATAATATGTACCATCCAGTAACATCATTTTCATGCATATTTGATCACAATTGCAGTACTGCACTATCTAAAAAGTAGGAAATCATTAAGTTAATTATGGGGTTATAGTTTCGCTCTTGTCGAAATAATTATTTTGCACCCCATTTAAAATTGGTAAATGTTGTGATATTAATTTCAGTGCATTAAAATGACATGTCATCATGTGTTTGCGCATTGCATTTGTTATTGCATGTGTGGTTATTGATTGTTCCTTTCCGGTGTTCTCACGCATCGATAGATCAAGGAATCGGGTTCCACCGCAATACCCCGACGAACCGTATTATCAGGCCCCTGAACAAGGCAAGCGTAACCCCCCCTCTGTTCATGTCTCATCCTATTTTACGCAATTATTTTCTCCACTATAATATTGCATTCGGTTCCAAATGTCTTTTGCTTGGATTAGAGTATCCTAGTAGATGCATTAGATACCTATGCCATTACCTGTATCCTTCCTAATATCCATAGGATCGAAGTGTTGGCCATAGTAATTATACCTGCTATGTATATGCTTAGCCATGCTTAGTAATTTGCTTAGTCGTCCGGTGGATGTTTCATAGTTGGAACAAGTTGATGGAATGACCGGATGTGGTGGAAAATGGTGGTGACTATAATAAACTGCGTAAAGGCGGGGATGAGAGGCCACAGGAATGTGGTGGGTTGTCTCGTTCTCGTCGCCTAAGTGCGAGTTCTCGCCTTCGAGCCAAGACTGAGCGTACTTCCATCGGTGGGCTATATGGAACCCCTATCGACTGACTAACTTGTGGAGGGCTAGCCGAGGGTCCTCTAGTTCGGGCTTCCATTTGCGCGTGCGTGGAGATGGTGGCCAAGACTGAGATGAGGATGGTGGTGTTTAGGAAAATAAGTGGCCGCGGGGCAGGGTGTTGGAGGCACTGGACTTGCCCTACCGCCACTGATGATCCTGGGTTAGTCTCAAGCGAGGTAAAGGTTGTAACCGCTCCTACTCAGCCTACTTTCCCCGGAAGAGAGCTAAGGATCAGGCAATGAGCCGGACGGTACTGGTGGGTAAAGTCGTATACCCTTGGGTATATGTCTTTGTAAAGTAGTACACCCCTGCAGGGTAAATCTTTTCGAAAAGCCGTGTCCACGGTTATGGACGACTTGGTGCCGGATTCATAGACCATAGAAAACTTGAACGGAATGATTAAAACCTGAGTACTAGAGGTACTACTCAGAATGAGAGGTTGACTTCCTCGAGGGTGATTCGAGGAGGTGCCTTTGTAGACAGGTGCAGTGAGTGATGGTGGTGGTCGATGAAGATGGTCGAAAGAAAAGAGTTTACTTCTTACCCCCCTTTTGAAAATATTCTGATTAGTCGATGCCAGATGTCTTTTATAAAGAAAACTAGCTTTACGCAAAACAGCCATAAAACCTTTGAAAGCCAATCATCGAGCTAGTAGCTCTATTTAATCTTGCGAGTTCGTCGAACTCAACGTCGTTTGTTACTTTTCAGTGGAGGACTTCACCGACATCGAAGGTGGGTTCTTTGTGGACGTCGACGAGTAGTCTGGGGTTCCCAGGTGGCAGCTTGGGACATCCCGGAATAGCTGGTGCTTGGAATGTTTATCTGCAGGCCTCTTAGGCCATAATTTGGATCTTGTTGTTTAGAACAACACACTTCGCTTCCGCTTGTTGTACTGATGGGTTTGTGACCTCTGATTGTAATATTTGCTATCTTTCTCTATTATAAGAGTTGAACTATAATGCTTTGAGTCGTAGAGTCTGTGATGTGCCAGTTGTTCCACAAGTCTTGATCTCTCTATTATGCATTGATAGTTGTGCCTGTGTTACGGCATCAATCGGGGTGTTGCGTTGCCGGACATTCCGAGCAACGCCTGCCAAAGCTTTTGGCCGGGGATTGGTAAACCCGTAACCTCCGGTTGTATCGCGTAACCGGTGACACACAGCATCTCTGTATAGCAGTCGGGTCAGGGCGCTACAAGTTGGTATGAGAGCAGGACTGCCTGTAGGAAACCCGTTCTACTGGTCGATGTCGAGTCTAGTGTTTGTGAAAATATTTTTAACCTAAAAATGAGTTATGAAAACCTTCTTAGGATTCTTTTTACTCCTTATCTGGTATCGCTCTATCTCTGAGTCACCTTACCCCTATTTGATTTAAGAAGGTTTCGTTATCGCTTCTGGTTTTTTAAATTAGTTGTCACGTGGGGTGGGTCGTTTCTAAATCGGTTAACCTATTACTCCAAGTCACGAGTTACAAATGGACTTCGGAGTAGAAGCCACGAGATCCCAGAGGCCGAGATCCTCCTCTAGTTTATGTGTCAGGTGGTTGGGTTCCTCCCTTTGGTATCCATGTGAGTTCGTTTCCTTCTTCGGGATACGAACCAGTTCCGGTGCATTGAAAACCCATCCCTTCTTCATTGCTTAGATGTTCTACATCTGAGTAGCTACTCCTTTCTCTGAGTTTTAAACGAAGGTCTTGAACTGAAGGTCCCGGATCGTATTGGAATTCAGGTGTCTTAAACCGTGTGGGTTATTACCCATGTGATCATCACGCTATCGTGAATCTCAGTACGTGAAGCTGATCTTTAACCCAAGACCATTCCATTGACACTTGAGTTAATGTTGAACCATTCGGAAGAATGTTAACTTGTGCCTCTACATCTTGGGGTTCTCCTGAGCATGTTCTTTTGTCCGTTGTGTTTCGACCCTCGTCTGCCAGTTGGCAGTCAAGTGGAATATGTGCATTGGATTCAACCATGCATGCGGCTCTCGTGGTCCATCGAGTCATTCCTGTTGGGATGTCAGGAGAAACAAACTCCAGTGCCTTGTCCATTCTAGTACCAGGCCAAATTATTGTGACTCCACAGATTAAGAGGCCTCGCTAGTTTCTGTTCTGTTCCGTCTTCGAGTATCACACTCTTGGATATCAAGAAGTCGTGTGGAGTCTCATGGACTTCTGATGAAGTGATGCTCTTACACTTTGTTACTCTCCATTCTCCGAGTGTCTTGTTACTCCAGAATGATAAGTCATGAGCAATGAGGTGGCTATCGGATATTCTCAACAGTTCTTACTACGCCGAAATCCAATGACATTCATTGTCCTTCTTAGCATGATTGGCTAGCCGATCAATAAGTTGAATTTGACTGTGTTACCAAGTTCGTTTTCTATGGTGCCCTTCCTCGGTGAAAGAGCTAGGTTCGAGCCGAAGCTCCCAAGACCACCTCGTTGTGCCTTGTAAGGCATGATTCTCTCTCAAACTCAAGACATACCGGTGGATCGTGTTATTCTGGATGTCATTCCAGAAGTATCGCCAGGTTGTCACCTGACCGTGATGTTGAGCTTATGAGTAAGCTGGTTCTCTGAACAACTCCTTTCTCCAAGAAAATCGTGCTGGATGTCCTGAATTATTCGGTTGAGCTTAAACAACTTGGAGAGTTAAAAAAATAAAAGCTCTATCTGATATAGTTCCTTCTCAATGGGATGTCTAGTTTTACGTGTCGAAGCAAGGTGGTATCTCCTTTGTGGATATGCTATTCTACAAATCTTTGATTTGAATTGGGTTATCGTCAAATCAAACTCAGGCTAACCTACTGAATGTGTTAGTCTGACCAATACTTATGCCCGTTCATGTGACATATGAGTCTACCGTCTTGGAATATCTGGATAAGTTTGTTGTTGAGCCCATCAACTACCTTCTTATTTCCTCCATGTTTGAGGAGATTCATATTGGATAGTGGGCGTTAGCATTGGAAAGTTGTTAGAACTAACTTTGTGTCCTCACAAGGTATGTGTTCTGGAAGTTAGAAGTGACTTTCTCTGGTTCACGTGCAATTGCTGAAAGATGTCACCGTGGATGTGAGTAAATTGTCTAGTTTCCTCGGAATCATCTCAAGTCGATCATGCATATGCAGAATATTCTCGGAATGGTATGTTGTTACCTCTATTCCTTCAGAATTGCACCTATGCATCCAAGCCACTAATTGAACTATTCAAGAAGAGAAGGAGTCCAAGAACTTCAATGTCTTTCTTGATATTTCCCAACAAGGACTCAATTGTCTCCCGTTGCAAGTAATTCAAGTAGGTGCAAATTGTCTTCTGACAGTTGCTAATACGTGAGTTCCGCAATCTTGTTCCTCCTTTGGAGTAAGACATTCTAGTCTAGCTCTTGGGGTTCTAGCAAATGTAATCCATTGATATCCTTTGCAAAGACTCCCTATTCATACATGTTGAGTGTGAAGTATCTCTACACCTAACCATGTCTGAATCTCAATTAGAAACGATGGTTGAAGGTCGTCAAGAAGCTCGTCCTTGATGTCTAGAAAAGCAAGAAGTGTTCCCCATACTAACATTCGCGGAGTTTCTAGAGTTCTCTTGGTCCATCTTCCTGATCCTTCTCCTGTGATCCGAAATGCTCCTCCGTGAGGAAGGTTCTACTCAAGTTGTGTGGTAGAGGTTACCTCTTCATCTGTCGGAATCTTGTTTCAACACTCTTCCTCAGAGACCTAAGGCCTTGTGCAAAGTTCATATTCTCAACCTTTTGGGAAAACTGTTGTCTGCCAACCGGAAAACTTCTTATCAAGCTCCCGTCACCCGCTTGTGCCTCCTAACTGTCAATTCAAGGGATGCTTGAAGTCTCATCCTAAGATTCTACTAGGAGGTACTTGGTCGGGGTATATTCACCAAGATCCATCTTTCCGGAGAGGTTTCCTTCTTTCCTTGGTGTACTTTGATAGTGACCTCGAAGTGAAGCCAATGAAGATCTTCAGGATGCGCTGAATCATTCTACAACGAGAAGATCATTGAAGACCGTCGTAACCCTTTCCCTCTTTCCTACTCTTAGAATCTCGGGATGAGATTCCTGTAAGGGGTGTAAAATTGTAATAGCCACAAGTTGTTGAACCTAAAAATGTGAATAAAATTTTCGCTTTTCATTTCTTGTGCATCATGGCATCCTTAATAAAACTGCTCAAGAAAATATAACATGGGAAAACCTCAAATATGAATTGTTTCAACTCCAAATTCAAATCAAGGAAAGATTTCAAACTAGAAAAACAAAAATACTTTGGCATTCCATATTTGTCAAGGAAGTTCGAAGAGTTCACAATTAACATTTGTTCGCTTGCTTTAAAATTCTAAAGGAATATCAATTTGGAGTTATAAAATAAATGCCATCTCCAAACCCTACGAACAAAAGTTGTTCAAAACATTTTATTTTGAACCACCATATTTTGAGGAGCTACTACATGGCAATAGGAACCTGCCCAAATAATTTCACCATTTTTGGAATGAGCTACGAGCCTCAATTAAATGTTTTAAAATAATGGTAGAGAAGAAACTAAAACAAGTTTGTTCTACAAACTTGCTCCAAATGAGCTCCAAATTTTACCATGGCCTCATTATGTGAAATAAGAGTTTTTCCCAAAATTTCAGAAGATTTGGAGTTGGTTAAATGCCTTAATTAATTGCTCTAAATAAAATCCAGAAAAGAAAAAGGGTAGAAAATAGAAAAGGAAGAAAAGTCCGAGGGGTTTTTCGTAATTTCGCCGTCGTCTCTGTAGCCGCACGGCATGGCGCCGTGTTCCCCGCTCTGCGCCGCGCCAGGCCCCCTGCGGCGACATGCCACCGTGCTCCTCGCTCCAGTGTCGCCTCACCGGACCCCCCCTCTCTCTCCCCTGCGTGTGGATAAATAGAGCAGCACGCCTCTCCTCTGCTCCCCGCTCCTCTCTTTTCGCCCCACGGACCCGAACCATGGCCGAGCTCGCCCCCGGCATTTGAAGCCACTCCGTCCAGATCGAAGCACACCATCGGGTTCGCCACGTCGCCCTCTCCCTCTCCGTGCAAGGAATCGAGCAGGGAAGCTGGAAATCGCCGTCGACACCCGTTCTTCTCCAACTCCGGCCGCTGGACTTGGAGCGAGCTCGTGACCTCCTCCGACCTCCTCCATCACCGTTGCGAGCCTCCAGGCTTCGAGGGTGAGCACGCGGAACTCCTGGGCATGCCCATCATCTTCCTTAGGCCGCGTAGCCGTAGCCCCACCATAGTTCGCCGCCGGCCGCCGCGAGTCGTCGTTGTTTCCGGCGTCTCCGATAACCTCTAGGTAGCGGCGCCACCGTAGGTAGGCTCGCCGTGCTCGCGCGCGTCGAACGCGCCCCATAGCTCGCCTCCGCCCACGCCGTAGCGTCGCGGCCGTGCTCGACGCCGTCGGTGATCACCGCGCTCCCACGCCGGTCCTGGCCTTGGCGTGGTCAAACCTCGCCGTGGGCCACGACGCTGACGTGGATGCCAGCGTGGACAGGGACCCCACGGGTCAGTGGCTGCGGCTAGCCACTGGCTCGGTATAAAAACGTTTCGGGCCTTTTTCTGTAAATATTTAAAACTGACAGAAATTTTGATCCAAAAAGTTTGTAAATACAATATCTTTTTAAATATTGATCCAAAAACTACATATGATATACCAAAATGTTCAGAAAATGAAAGTCTGTCTGTTGGCATAACTCACACATTCAAATAAATTGGTTTATTTGATGTTTTATTAAAATAAAGAAAATGGCAGAAAAGAAAATACTTCTGGAAAATCTATATCTTTAAAAATAATGATCCAAATATTAAGTTTAAACTACCAAAATGTTCAGCAATTGATATACTTCATGTTTCACCACTTCACCAAGCTTGGATAATTAGTTTTATTGCTGATTAAAATAAATTAGTAAAAGGGCAGATTTAAATAGGAAGTTATAAATGCAATAACTTTTTAATGGCTTATCAGAAAAATGTGTTTAATATATCAAAATGCTCAGAATAATATGTACCATCCAGTAACATCATTTTCATTCATATTTGATCACAATTGCAGTACTTCACTATCTAAAAAGTAGGAAATCATTAAGTTAATTATGGGGTTATAGTTTCGCTCTTGTCGAAATAATTATTTTGCACCGCATTTAAAATTCGTAAATGTTGTGATATTAATTTCAGTGGATTAAAATGACATGTCATCATGTGTTTGCGCATTGCATTTGTTATTGCATGTGTGGTTATTGATTGTTCCTTTCCGGTGTTCCACGCATCGACAGATCAAGGAATCGGGGTTCCACCGCAATACCCCGACGAACCGTATTATTAGGCCCCTGAACAAGGCAAGCGTAACCCCCCCTCTGATCATGTCTCATCCTATTTTACGCAATTATTTTCTCCACCATAATATTGCATTCGGTTCCAAATGTCTTTTGCTTGGATTAGAGTATCCTACTAGATGCATTAGATACCTGTGCCATTATCTGTATCCTTCCTAATATCATAGGATCGAAGTGTTGGCCATAGTAATTATACCTGCTATGTATATGCTTAGCCATGCTTAGTAATTTGCTTAGTCGTCCGGTGGATGTTTCATAGTTGGAACAAGTTGATGGAATGACCGGATGTGGTGGAAAATGGTGGTGACTATAATAAACTGCGTAAAGGCGGGGATGAGAGGCCACAGGGAATGTGGTGGGTTGTCTCGTTCTCGCCGCCTAAGTGCGAGTTCTCGCCTTCGAGACAAGACCGAGCGTACTTCCATCGGTGGGCTATATGGAACCCCTATCGACTGACTAACTTTGGAGGGCTAGCCGAGGGTCCTCTAGTTCGGGCTTCCATTTGCGCGTGTGTGGAGATGGTGTCCAAGACTGAGATGAGGATGGTGGTGTTTAGGAAAATAAGTGGCCGCGGGGCAGGGTGTTGGAGGCACTAGAACTTGCCCTACCGCCACTGATGATCCCGGGTTAGTCTCAAGCGAGGTAAAGGTTGTAACCGCTCCCACTCAGCCGGCTTTCCCCGGAAGAGAGCTAAGGATCAGGCAATGAACCGGACGGTACTGGTGGGTAAAGTCGTATACCCTTGGGTATATGTCTTTGTAAAGTAGTACACCCCTGCATGGTAAATCTTTTCGAAAAGCCGTGTCCACGGTTATGGACGACTTGGTGCCGGATTCAGAGACCATAGAAAACTTGAACGGAATGATTAAAACCTGAGTACTAGAGGTACTACTCAGAATGAGAGGTTGACTTGCTCGAGGGTGATTCGAGGAGGTGCCTTTGTAGACAGGTGCAGTGAGTGATGGTGGTGGTCGATGAAGATGATCGAAAGAAAAGAGTTTACTTCTTACCCCCTTTCGAAAATATTCTGATTAGTCGATGCCATATGTCTTTTATAAAGAAAACTAGCTTTACGCAAAACAGCCATAAAACCTTTGAAAGCCAATCATCGAGCTAGTAGCTCTAATTAATCTTGCGAGTTCATCGAACTCAACGTCGTTTGTTACTTTTCAGTGGAGGAATTCACCGACATCGAAGGTGGGTTCTTTGTGGACGTCGACGAGTAGTCTGGGGTTCCCAGGTGGCAGCTTGGGACATCCCGGAATAGCTGGCGCTTGGAATGTTTATCTGCAGGCCTCTTAGGCCATAATTTGGATCTTGTTGTTTAGAACAACGCACTTCGCTTCCGCATGTTGTACTGATGGGTTTGTGACCTCTGATTGTAATATTTGCTATCTTTCTCTATTATAAGAGTCGAACTATAATGCTTTGAGTCGTAGAGTCTGTGATGTGCCAGTTGTTCCACAAGTCTTGATCTCTCTATTATGCATTGATAGTTGTACCTGTGTTACGGCATCAATCGGGGTGTTGCGTTGCCGGACATTCCGAGCAACGCCTGCCAAAGGTTTTGGCCCGGGATTGGTAAACCCGTAACCTCCGGTTGTATCGCGTAACCGGTGACACACAACATCTCTGTATAGCAGTCGGGTCAGGGCGCTACATACGGCGACTTGGCCGCCACACCTCCACCAGCCGCCGCCGCACCTCCCGACGAGGAGGAGGACGACGACAACGACTTCGACTGGAGCGACCATGGGGAAGAGGGCGGCGGGCCGCAGATGCAGGAGTCCATTGAAGCCTCCTTCCAGTCCGTCTGCGATGACCGTGTCCAGCGAGCCAGGACTTCCTGCCAGCTCAAGGCGAAGGAGGCTTCCGAGCTGGCCTGGGCGCTGAAAGACTCATCCTCCATGGCTCGTGCCCTACGCCGCAAACGTGCGCGCGAGAAGCAGGCGGCCACGAACGGGGATGGCTCCTCCCGCCGTTCCCCCTAATCCTACGGCCTCCGATCCAGGAAGTCCGTTTATGTAGTAATGTAAATGTTAATGATGTGTAATAATGTATCCTTTTATGTAACTGTGTGGGATGTTGTTAAGAATGTTTTTAAAATAAAGAGATGATTATTACAAATTCAAACAATATTAGTTAATGCATTTTTAATTGAAAATGGCAAAATGGCTCACAATTTTTTAACGAGTCCGGTCCGGTCACTTTTGGATTAGTTATTCATATTCAAAACACTTTTCATGTTGAAAGTTTAGTGAGATTCAAAAATATGCAAAAAAATATTAGTTAATCCATTTTTTAATTGAAAATGGCAAAATTGTTAATAGTTTGTAGAGACTAATTTTGGATGTACATAAGTTGTTGATTGGACAATTTTTTAGAGACTAATTTGAGCTGATTTGGACGATTAAATCAATAAATATGAAAGAAAACAGAAAAAAGGAAAAGGAAACAAAAAAGAAAAAAAAACAGAAAAAAATCGAAAACCCATTAGTCCCGGGTGGCATTTCCAACCGCAGCGCCTTCTGGACGAGGTCGAGCGTGCTCGGCAGAGCGCGCTTGGGCGCTACCGCGGGAGCCTATCCTGCCGTATGCCCACGAAATTGTTAATAGTTTGTAGAGTTAGAATAATTATTTTATAAAACAGAAAATGGATTTGGAATACTTATTCAAATTCAAGCATTTTTCATGTTAAAAGTTTTCTCAAATTCATAAGTATGCAAAAATTGTTTCATTCAAATGTTCAAATATTTAAAATTGTGCTAGATTTAAAAAAAAGTAAAAATGGCCCAGCCCGCGCAATTTTTTGGCCTTTTGTCCCGGCCCATCTCACCAACCGGGACTAAAGCCCGTGCTGCGCGCGGGAACGCGAAAAACCCTCCCCACCCCTTTAGTCCCGGTGCGTGGAACCAACCGGGACTAAAGCCCCCCTTTAGTCGCGGTTTGAGCCACGGGCCGCGACTAAAGGGGTGGGGGCTATATATTCGCGGGCGGTTCCACGAGCCGCGACACAAAGGAGGCCACTTAGGACCAGACGCCGCCAGGCTGCAGAAATTTCTGCGCCGCCATCGCCGTCGTCTACTCGCCGTCGCCGCCGCAGCTCGTCGCCCTCGCCTCCGCCACGCCTCCTCCACGCGCGCGCGCCTGCCACCGCCGCTCGGACGGCTGAAATCGACGCCGCCGTGCGTTTCTTCCCCAATTCCGGCCGCCGCCTCGTCGAGCTCGATTCGCTCCACTCCGACCACCCCCGACCTCGCCGAGCCCTCCATTGAATTCGTGGTGAGCTCATGGTCCTGTAGGACCCTTCCCGAGTCCTCCCCGTGCCCTGGTTCATCGTGGCCGTGGTCGTCGCCGTTCGCCGCCGCGGATGTGGTCGCCGCCGGCGATTCCAGTGACCATTTGGTCACCGGTGCCGCCCGTTCTGCTCCATGCATGATTACTCAACTTGCAACTTCCCTTCTCTGTTAATTAGGGATTTTTGTGTGAAAATTAATTAGGTGCAAATATTGTGTGCAAATAATTTAGGGTGCAAATATTTTGTGGTTAAAATAGGAAATAATTGTGTTGCAAATATTTTAGGGTATTTTTAGTTGCATAGAATATTGCTATGTTAAAAAATAGAGTAAAAAAATAGAGTACAAGTTTTTTTGCATTTTTAGTTGCATAGAATATTGCTATGTTCAAAAATAGAGTACAATTTTAGTTGCATAGAATATTGCATTTTTAGTTGTGTATTTTAGTGCAAATATTGCTATGTTCAAATATTGATAGAGATAGAGATAATATTATGCATTTTGAAATAATATTGTGTGCATTTTGCAGAAACTATGGATCCACCTAGTCCAATCCGTAGAGACCTAACACAGGAAGAAATTCTCGAGAATATAATCCACGACGCCCCAGGTGCAGATCCAGCCGAATCTCCGTCGTCGTATCTGAACCCCTCCGTGGATGGAATGGAGGTCGACCGAAGTGAGGATGAAGCCGACGGCTCCGATGATGGAGAAGCCGGTGGACCCTTAACAAAGTCCGACGAGGTATATATGAAGTTCGGCGATCAGTAGATGCATTACTTGAGTTGTATATATATTAATTTACGAATGTTTCTTCTCTTAGGCCTCCACATCGAGCAAATCTTCCAAACGAGGCCCGACCAAAAAGTTGGCCCCATCTACGCATTATAGATTTGAGGTCAAATCCCCTACGGGCGAACCGAAGGAACCCAAGAAGGCTGCCGATGTATTTAAAAAACAATGCGGAGTTATGGTTAGGGAACACGTCCCGATCACCGTTCGAGACTGGCATAAGCGCAAAGGGGCGAACGATAGTGAGTATGTCGCCGAAAGGTACAAAGAGGGTCTTTGGAATGACCTCATGGCACATTTCACCCTGCCAGAATTTGAGGATCCTGCCGACACTACAAAATTGAGGTAGAAAGTCAAGCAGTGGACTCTTAAGAAGATGGCCGAACTATTCCGGGTGTGGAAGAAAAGATTATGGCAAGAATATATGAAGAAAAAGACTGCTCCAGTATTCGAAGGCTATCTAGCGAAGCAGGCGAATCACTGGAACACATTTAAGGAGTACAAGGAGTCACAAGATGCCAAGGAGATGTCAGTAAAGAACAAGAAAAATGCTGAGAAGAAGAAATATCACCGTAAATTGGGGCCAGGGGGCTACGAGACTGCCATGTCAAAGTGGGATAAAAAAGAGCAATAGCTGCTTGCTAAAGGGATCGAACCAGAATGGATGCGCGAAGAATGGGAATTGAGGGCAAGAAATTGGTTCCTTGCGCATGGGGGTTCATACGACGAAACAACAGGTGACCTTGTTTGCAGTGACGGGATTAGGATACCCAGGGAAAATTGGCTTAAAGTGCTGAAAGAAATTAAAGAGGGGAAGTTAAAGTTCCGTCCCGATAGAGAGAAAGACTTGCTGACACTGGTCCTCGGGAATGACGAACACGGAGGACGAACACGAGGCCTTGGACCTTTGTTCCCGTGGTGGCTTGGGTTTGCCAAAGACCAAGAGACTTACAGAAGCCGAGAGAGAGCAAAGCAGCGACAGCAGGACGAGGAGAATGACAAGTTCAACCAGTTGCTTGCCAGACTTAACGAGCAGCAGCAGCAGATTGACGAACTTAGAGGAGTTGTGCGCCTGCAAGATCCTGCACTCGATATTACCGCTGGCCCATCTCAGCGGAAAAGCAGCGTGGCTGACTCGGAGGCCCCGGCTGACGATGCACGACAGATGATAGAGGGCGGTCCCGGCTACCCCGTGGATGGAATCAAGGAGCAGATATCTTGTGAGCTCCATAAGAAATTGAAGAACATATCCATGAAGGTGGCGGTCGGATATGCTTTACCTTGTCCACCCGACGCACGATGGCAAGGCCGTGAGATTCCAGCTGGCTATGCTAAAGTCGAGGTGGATGAAATCGTATCGCGGTTTCATGATATGGAGCTTGACATCCCTGGACCTGAAGATGAGAGGACACTCGGAGAAGTTGTGGGTGCTATCATTCTATGGGACAAGAACTACATCAAGGTTCCAGGCTCGGCGCCAAGGACAACACCGCCTCCGAGTCGTCGCGGGTCACCTACACCTCCATCACCTCCAAGAAGCCCACCCCATGACTTGGGCGGGCCGTCTCGATCTCCGCCGCCGGACTTGGGTCGGCCGTCTTCACCCCCACCTTTGCCCGCGAAGGACAATAAGCGGAAGCGTGCTCCGTCGATGAGTACACACCGACGCAGCAGCCCAACACAAAAATTTCGCCCCTCCCAAGAGTAGCTCATAAGAATCTTCCCATCAGAACTTACGATCGTACTGATGAGCAAACCGCAGTGATCGCAAAGGCCGAAAAAGATGCGCATTTTGCAAAGAAGAAACCCAAGCGCGCCCCGGTATACACCGAGAAGCAAAGAGCGTGGGCACATGATTTTCTGAACACAAAATCGCAATATGAGTGGCACCATAAGCCAGATGACTATCAACGCACACTTCAGAAGGAAGTGGAGAAGAGCAAATCAAGTAAAAGTGCAAGCGGGAGCGAATCAAGTAAAAGTGCAAGCGGGAAAAGAAGGGACGTTCCCCAGCTCGGAGAACAGGCCAAACAATCGATCCCACCCCTCAATGTGTTATCCGAAGACGTTCCCCAGGTGCTGCAGCAGGATATGGAAGAACCTGCGAAGTTTGCGACCGCTATGGGTGTGAGTGTTGCTGAATTGCTAGGTTCGCAAGACGACAAGTTACCCAAGGCTGATGTAGTCCCTCCATATGTCCCAGGGAAGCCTTTGGTCAGCAACGAGAAGTTGGAACAACTGCCAACAGAAATGCGGAATTTGCATCAATGGTACTTGAGAGTGGTAGGGGGGCAGTGTCACATCCCAAATTTTGGAACTAAGAAAAACTTAGTTTTACAAGACTCAAAATTCAGAGCCAACAAATATTACAACACATATTACAAATTATAGAATTTAAGAAAGACAAACAAATAATTTTATTGATTATTTCCAACAATACAAGGTCTTTACAATTAAATTACAACTAACAGAAAAAAAAGAATTATAAATGTTTCCAAAACTAAAATGTCTTCTATTCTTTTTTCGATCTTTATACCAATATTGTTTTCCTGCAAAACAAATGAAAAACAAAGACAGAAATAAACAAAAGGGATTAGGGTTAGTATTATCCTCAGTTTGGCAGTGTGATGCACTGCTAAACACATCACTGGATATTATTAGGGACTAAGTGTTGTATCTGTTCTTAATCAGCACAGTTTAGCCTCTGTACAACATCCCAGGCTATAAAATCCACATGGCCAGTGAAAAGAAATGAAAATATGAAGATAAGCTCAACCTATCGATGCCCAGTTCACTCAACTGAGTCAGTAGAGAAGCACACATCACACACACCCCTGTGCTGTCAACATCACAGGGAAATAGGCATGTGATGCACCAGGACAAAAGGGAGTTGTAGGACACAAGCCACACAGCACTGTTTCACCTACCATCAGCTCAATTATCACACATGCACAGCTACTTCACTCCCAGGAGGAGGATAAGAGCCAGAGACAGTAGTAGCAAGCAAGGAGCACAGCTCATTTCACTCACACACCAGCCCAGCTCGAGTTCATCACCCACTCAGCCCACAGTTCATCACCAAACCACCAATCCATCCACTTTTCACCACTGGATCCTTGCCAAAAGCAAGAACAAGATGGGATAGAAGCACAAGGCCAAGTAGGAGCTAGGAGGAGAAGGCCAGGAGCTAGAAGGGAGCAGCTGGAGCAGGAGGAGCAGTCCAGCAAGCAGAGCAAGCAACAGATCCAAAGAACTACAAGCAACAGCCACAACATCACCACACTTGAGCACAGGTTGATATTTTATTTCTAGCTAAATGATCTGCTAGATGCACATGGTGTGGTGGAGTGTTTTCCCTCAGTCTAGTATAGAAGGGCTAAGCTAAATCATCACAGGGGAGTAAAGAATCAAGCACAACATCTGTTCTTATTAAAATGGAGCCTCAGCCTATGCATCATGGGCAAGGGACACAAATCCACCAAATTTAGCAAAGGCATACAAGCTTTATTAGCTTGAGTTCATAGTTTGGGTAGCACAAATCCAGTATATGTGCTGAGCACAAAACCCACAAAGGGGAGAGGCACTACAAGCCCACAAATGCACTAATAACACCACTGGGTAGTATAAATAATTTACCCTAAGCTAAAATATATAGAATTGCTTCTGTGTAACTCAAATGAGGCATCACAGCAAGCAAAGCAACATCATTTATCTCAAGCAAATGAGATATACTAGCACAGGGCATTAATAGAGCATTTGAACAAAGGAACGAAATTATCAGAGGCATATTTCTGAACACTAGGTTCAGAATAACACCAATCGGACAGCATCATCAACAATAGCACCAGAGCACCATCAGAACGACACAATCACAGCACCTAAATGAACAGAAACCCTAAATCCTCACACCCTGTGTTCATCACAGGAGTAGAAGGGCAGCACAACACCTAGCAGAAAAACATCTAAAATTATCACTAGGTCCAAGCATCACAGAGCAAGGCACGGAGGCCAGGGCAGGGAAGAGGAAGAAGAGAGAGGAGAGTAGTATACCTGACGCCCATGGCCGTAGCTCCACGGCGGCGGGGCAGTGACCGTGTGGCCGTGAAGAAGGACCACGGGAGAAGCGAGCAACAGCACCACCACGGCGACACAGAGGTTGGAACTCTGCGCCAAGCCATGGCGGAGAACCGGAGTAGCTCGAACACGGTGAAGCCAGGAACACGGCGGAACCCTAGTTCGGGTTTGGGTTGCGCACGGCCGCATCTGGCTAAGGAACTCAAATCGCTCGGAGGGGTAGAAGAAGGTTGTGCGGCGCGTCGATTGCGCCACGGAACGGCGGCGGGGACGACCGGACCTCACCGGAATCGTGCGGCAACGGCTACGGCGGAAAGAGGAACCGCGGGGAGAGGGAGAGCTCGGGGTCGGGTGAGAGAGAGACGAGTGAGAGAGTGTGGCTCGGTCGGGTTGACCACCGACCCGGCCAGGTTTTGGTCTGGTTCAACCATGTTGAACCAGGGGCAAAATCGTCTTTTTACATTACAGAAACTTTATTAAAAAGAAAAAATTCTGAGAAAAAGGTTTATTCAGTACAATTAGAAAAACAAAGCTGTAAAATAAATAAAAATATTTAGAGTAATTTTATGAACTCAAAGAAATTGTTTTGTATTATAAATCATTTTATTTTGATTTAAAATATAAGATATATTAATATATCTCAAAATTCAAACAAAATTAAATAAATTAAGAAATAAGTATATTCTTAATTTACTCTTATAATAAAATGAAATTATGTTACATAAATAATTCCTCCTATTATTTAATAAATCAAAATTAAAGTTTAAGTAGTTAAATACTTTCTCCAACCATCAAATATTCCTCAAAAGGTGCACCATGTTTGTTACTTGTTTGTGTATCACTTGTGGTTTTATTGGTGTATTGAGTGTTGTTTATTTCCCTGTTTGCGACGCTAGATATTGACGCTATCGGAGAGACTCTGGAGAGAATTTATTGAAGAAGGATGAGAATTTATTTCCTTGATCAGTGAGAAGAAGTCCAGGGACATTACGCTGGAATCAGGCAAGCTATTCTCTGAGCTTGCATCTATATACATCTATTTTGATTCACATGTTTTACTTATAAAGAGCATAAGTGATTTACGTGGTGGTTACCACTAAAGCTATGATTTTGAAAACCCTTTGTTTCCAAAATACAAGTATAATACTTTGACACCCTATATGGAGGTGTGAGCTGGAAATTCTTTTTCAAACTATCGGATGGGGGAAATATTGTTTATTCAAAACTCCTTTGAAAATACTGGTTTGATTATGGAATACCGAGATGTCGGTGTTGAAGAGGACAAATGGAGAATGGTGATGTTTTTATGAAAAATGCACATTGTGTCCTAGTACTATGACGACCAGCCGATACCCTGTGCGACCACATTTACCCCATATGGGAACGGGGCTTAGTCATATAGTTTGCTCATATTAGTATGGGATATCTCATCGACGGAGATGACTCCGTTATGCATGAGGGGATGGTTTGGTGACCTACCCCTGACCTGGGTCCTTGCTCAAACTCTATGATGAAGATAAGGAGGAGGATAGAAGGTTCCACCATAAACCGCCGGGAAAAACTATGAGTCCTCACACTTAGATTCCGAAGGGCTGGGTTAAGTGTTGATGGAAAGTGTCATAAGGGCAGGGTCCTATACTAGCATGAGCAAAGGACAGGCTATGACCGGTGACTCAACTCCGCATACACCTGGTATGGCAGGACGTAGCTGACACGATGAGTTGCCGGATGGATGTGGGAAAAGCATGCTACCTCTGCAGAGTGTAAAACTATTTGAATAGCCGATTCCTCGGATATGGACAGTTGGAGGCTGTCCTAAGACCTATGTGCAAGTTTTACAAAGTTTTGAAATTTGAAAATAAAATGGAGATGTTTTATATACGCAACTATGCCAAAGGATCGGCATGAGGTTGCTGGAAAAGAGGAGGACCATGAAGGGCTATGGTCAAGCAGTGCAAAGTGTTGTGTTTTAAAAGTGGGAAATGTTTTATGCAACTATACCGAAGGGCTGGTATGAGGTTGTTGAAAAATGATTTGACCATGAAGGGCTATGGTCGAAAAAGGAGGAGTTTGGGAGAAATAAACAAGATGTTGATTTTCCGGGAAAACATTTTAAAAGAGACTTCTTACCTTTTCAACAAAGATATATTTTCGGGAAAAAGTTTTAAAAGAGACTTCTTACAAAGACAGATTTATGAGAAAAAGATTCTAAAAGTCTTCTTTCCTTTTCAATTAAAGTTACAGAGTTTTCAAATAAAGCTTTATTTAAACAATAAAAAGAGTAGTGCATGCTCATTTCGGGGGTAGTTTGCGAGTACAATCAAATGTACTCATATTGGTTTCGTCCCTGGCTATTGTCTTAGCCAGGTTTTAGAAGAAGAGCAGTTCGAAGAAGAAGGGTTCACTGACGTCAACGCGAACTAGGGCGCTTCCCAATCAGCTGCCTGTTGGCTTATGGCAAATAACTTGGGCTCCACGTTGTCTGATGAATCCGCTGCAAGTACCTGTTGAAGCTTATGACTTCAATCAAGTAAGTAAATTTATTCGGTATTTATGGATATTCTTTTGATACCATTTTGATTGTGCTCAGCGACACATTGATCATTGGATCGCTGATGTGTACGCACAAGGGAATTTCGGACAGCTAGTCCGGGGTCCCCACAGACTTGGTATCAGAGCATTCCTGACTGTAGGAGCCCTTAGTTAGCATGGACGCTAGTTAGGAAAGGAAATATTTTGTTAAAAATATATTACTACCAAAATATATTTTTATCTAGGAAAGTCCAAAAATGGCTTCCATTCTTTTCGCCTCCTCAACTATTTCAAAGTCTTACCCCTCTATTTTAAGATTTTCCAAGGCTTCTTCTGTTATCTCTTACCCGTTCAAAACACTTGACGATGTACCCAAGTGAGACCTAATTAGCTAGCACCTACAAGAAGAAGCTTCCATCTCGAATACTCAACATTTAACATCAAGGCGATTGATCTGCAAATACCAAGATCGTCAGTATCAACAAAGCAAGAGACCTCGAAGACCTCAGCTCAACATCAACAACTCTACTCCAGTTGCAACTTCGACAATCTCAATTTCTCCAGCTGAAGACTAAGGTGATAAAATGAGGACTTCAACAGCCATGTTTAACCAAGACCCATAGGAAGACTTATAATAGGAACATTGGTTGTACTACCCGACTACCACGAATATTAGACGTCCTTTGGTACTAAATGTACCTTGTGCGTTGTTTGTTTATGAGTTCTCTGTTTGTGTGTTGTTTTTCTTGTGTGTTCACATTCACGCCTTGCCGGCAGCACAAAGTAACCACAAAATTCTCTTTTTATAAAACTCCTTTTGCCACCTAACAAAAACCATTTTTGACATCTTCGCCATAGTGCACCTTGTTGCAGATATAAACCCGCCTAGGAAAATATCTCTAAGATATTTTTCCTCTCACCTAAACCATCTCCCGATAAGAACTGACAGTTCCGCAAGATACAAAAGACCCCCGATCCTTAACCAAATAGCCTGAGATTTTTGCAACCTAACCGGCAAGTCAGACAATGCCCTTCAAGCACAATCTGGAGCAAGTGCGACAAGATCTCGAAGGAAACTGCAATTTTACGCCAACTTCGTGAAGACACGAGTCTTACCTCGCGAAATTAACTTGTGAAATTACAAGAATACATTGAAGAGAGATTTCTTAGGTTGGCAAAGAAGCAATATACCAGACTATCATTGGGTATTTGGAAACTCTTATATCAGAATCTATTATTATTAATCTCACTAAAAATAATGTGATATTCCAATGTTCGTGTTATATAGAAGTACTTTGGTAACAAGCCTCATGAACTTGTTAACAAATCACTTTTGTATACTCAAACAATTGAGTGTCATATACAAATAAACGGAACGTCAGATAATCCAGTACATCTCAGCCTCTGGAATATGAAAAGTGGTCGGAATACCCAGAAGAATCGAACGACGGAAGCATCTGCTGTTGACATCATCAACCACGAAGCAAGTTCAGACGCCCTTAGATGTTTATAACATCCTTCTTCTAACTAGAAACCGGAGAGAGTCGAGTCTACGGACTAGACGCATCCTGAAAGCAACGCGTCCCCACCTGCGACCCTCGTAAGGCGACAATATCAGGAAGTGATATCTGCACCAACCCCAAGCACCGAGGAGTGACACCCACGATGAAGATCGTCAAGCTACCCAAGAAGACCGATGCCTCCAAGTCAACCCCAGATGCAACCCTCAACATGACCGATCAAAAATCCCTTTTTAAGGGGAGAAGACATGCGCTACGTATACCAGAAGGTGTTAATAATTAGTTCCTTGCGCCTTAGCCTTGTAGAATCTGGAAACAACCAACCAAGACTAGCCATCAACGTCGATCGTCAAGTTAACCCTATCATCAAGGATCTGAGCTTAGCACAGAAGTTTATCGACAAAGAAAGCCTCGCATCATCAAGTTGTCAAGATCACACGTGACGACCTCATTGGAGAAGCAACGACCTCAGAAGTATAGCTATCCCTAAACCCGTGCCCTCGTACTCCCCAGTTACCCCACCTAGCAAATCTCGAGGACGAGATTTATTTTTAAGGGGGAAGGATCTGTCACATCCCAAATTTTGGAACTAAGAAAAACTTAGTTTTACAAGACTCAAAATTCAGAGCCAACAAATATTACAACACATATTACAAATTATAGAATTTAAGAAAGACAAACAAATAATTTTATTGATTATTTCTAACAATACAATGTCTTTACAATTAAATTACAACTAACAGAAATACAAAAAAAAAGAGAATTACAGATGTTTCCAAAACTAAAATGTCTTCTATTCTTTTTTCGATCTTTATACCAATATTGTTTTCCTGCAAAACAAATGAAAAACAAAGACATAAATAAACAAAAGGGATTAGGGTTAGTATTATCCTCAGTTTGGCAGTGTGATGCACTGCTAAACACATCACTGGATATTATTAGGGACTAAGTGTTGTATCTGTTCTTAATCAGCACAGTTTAGCCTCTGTACAACATCCCAGGCTATAAAATCCACATGGCCAGTGAAAAGAAATGAAAATATGAAGATAAGCTCAACCTATCGATGCCCAGTTCACTCAACTGAGTCAGCAGAGAAGCACACATCACACACACCCCTGTGCTGTCAACATCACAGGGAAATAAGCATGTGATGCAGGAGGACAAAAGGGAGTTGTAGGACACAAGCCACACAGCACTGTTTCACCTACCATCAGCTCAATTATCACACATGCAGAGCTACTTCACTCCCAGGAGGAGGATAAGAGCCAGAGACAGTAGTAGCAAGCAAGGAGCACAGCTCATTTCACTCACACACCAGCCCAGCTCGAGTTCATCACCCACTCAGCCCACAGTTCATCACCAAACCACCAATCCATCCACTTTTCACCACTGGATCCTTGCCAAAAGCAAGAACAAGATGGGATAGAAGCACAAGGCCAAGTAGGAGCTAGGAGGATAAGGCCAGGAGCTAGAAGGGAGCAGCTGGAGCAGGAGGAGCAGTCCAGCAAGCAGAGCAAGCAACAGATCCACAAGAACTACAAGCAACAGCCACAACATCACCACACTTGAGCACAGGTTGATATTTTATTTCTAGCTAAATGATCTGCTAGATGCACATGGTGTGGTGGAGTGTTTTCCCTCATTCTAGCATAGAAGGGCTATGCTAAATCATCACAGGGGAGTAAAGAGTCAAGCACAACATCTGTTCTTATTAAAATGGAGCCTCAGCCTATGCATCATGGACAAGGGACACAAATCCACCAAATTTAGCAAAGGCATACAAGCTTTATTAGCTTGAGTTCATAGTTTGGGTAGCACAAATCCAGTATATGTGCTGAGCACAAAACCCACAAAGGGGAGAGGCACTACAAGCCCACAAATGCACTAATAACACCACTGGGTAGTATAAATAATTTACCCTAAGCTAAAATATATAGAATTGCTTCTGTGTAACTCAAATGAGGCATCACAGCAAGCAAAGCAACATCATTTAGCTCAAGCAAATGAGATATACTAGCACATGGCATTAATAGAGCATTTGAACAAAGGAACGAAATTATCAGAGGCACATTTCTGAACACTAGGTTCAGAATAACACCAATCGGACAGCATCATCAACAATAGCAGTAGAGCACCATCAGAACCAAACAATCACATCACCTAAATGAACAGAAAACCTAGAATCCTCACACCCTGTGTTCATCACAGGAGTAGAAGGGCAGCACAACACCTAGCCGAAAAACATCTGAAATTATCGCTAGGTCCAAGCATCGCAGAGCAAGGCACGGAGGCCAGGGCAGGGAAGAGGAAGAAGAGAGAGGAGAGGAGTATACCTGACGCCCGTGGCCGTAGCTCCGCGGCGGCGGGGCAGTGACCGTGTGGCCGTGAAGAAGGACCACGGGAGAAGCGAGCAACAACACCACCACGGCGGCACAGAGGTTGGAACTCTGCGCCAAGCCATGGCGGAGAACCGGACTAGCTCGAGCACGGCGAAGCCAGTTACACGGCGGAACCCTAGTTCGGGTTTGGGTTGCGCACGGCCGCATCTGGCTAAGGAACTCAAATCGCCTCGGAGGGGTAGAAGAAGGTTGAGCGGCTCGTCGATTGCGCCACGGCACAGCGGCGAAGACGACCGGACCTCGCCAGAATCGTGCGGCGACGGCGACGGCGGAAAGAGGAACCGCGAGGAGAGGGAGAGCTCGGGGTCGGGTGAGAGAGTGTGGCTCGGTCGGGTTGACCACCGACCCGAGCCAGGTTTTGGTCTGGTTCAACCATGTTGAACCAGGGGCAAAATCGTCTTTTTACATTTACAGAAATTTTATTGAAAAGAAAAAATTCTGAGAAAAAGGTTTATTCAGTACAATTAGAAAAACAAAGCTGTAAAATAAATAAAAATATTCAGAGTAATTTTATGAACTCAAAGAAATTGTTTTGTATTATTAAATCATTTTATTTTGATTTAAAATATAAGATATATTAATATATCTCAAAATTCAAACAAAATTAAATAAATTAAGAAATAAGTATATTCTTAAATAATTCCTACTATTATTTAATAAATCAAAATTCCTCAAAAGGTGCACCATGTTTGTTACTTGTTTGTGTATCACTTGTGGTTTTGATTGGTGTATTGAGTGTTGTTTATTTCCCTGTTTGCGACGCTAGATATTGACGCTATCGGAGAGACTCTGGAGAGAATTTATTGAAGAAGGATGAGAATTTATTTCCTTGATCAGTGAGAAGAAATCCAGGGACATTACGCTGGAATCAGGCAAGCTATTCTCTGAGCTTGCATCTATATACATCTATTTTGATTCACATGTTTTACTTATAAAGAGCATAAGTGATTTACGTGGTGGTTACCATTAAAGCTATGATTTTGAAAACCCTTTGTTTCCAAAATACAAGTATAATACTTTGAAACCCTATATGGAGGTGTGAGATGGAAATTCTTTTTCAAACTATCGGATGGGGGAAATATTGTTTATTTAAAACTCCTTTGAAAATACTGGTTTGATTATGGAATACAGAGATGTCGATGTTGAAGAGGAGAAATGGAGAATGGTGATGTTTTTATGAAAAATGCACATTGTGTCCTAGTACTATGACGACCAGCCGATACCTTGTGCGACCACATGTGGGGACCCCGGACTAATCGTCCGAAATTCCCTTGTGCCTACAACATCAGCGATCCCATGATCAGTGTGTCGCTGAGCACAATCAAACTGATATCAAAAGAACATCCATGAATACCGAATAAATTTACTTACTTGATTGAAGACATATCTTCAACATGTACTTGCAGCGGAAATCATCAAACAACGTGGAGCCCAAGTCATTTGCCATAACCCTACAGGCAGCTGACTGGGAAGCGCCCTAGTTCGCATTGACGTCAGTGAACTCTTCTTCTTCAACCTGTTCTTCTTCAGAAACCTGGCTAAGACAATAGCCAGGGACGAAACCAATATGAGTACAATTTGGAATTGTACTCGCAAACTACTACCAACATGATCAGGCACCAGTTTTGCTTTTATCTCAAGACTTTTATTTTTGAAAAGATATCTCTATATCTTTGTTGAAAAAGGAAGGAAGACTTTTAAAACTTTTCCCATAAATCTCCCTTTGTAAGAAGTCACCGTTAAATATTTTCCTGGAAGTACATCTCTGTTGAAAAGGTAAGAAGTCTCTTTTATAAACATCTTTCCCGAAAACCACCATTTGGTCATTTCTCCGAAACTCCTCCATGTCACCGACATGGTCATCAAAATATCAACCTCATACCGATCCGCGGGTATAGGTGACAACAACACTTCCACTTCCTTTACTTTTTAAAAATCAAAACTTTGTAAAAACTTGCACATAGGTCAAAGTAGGGCCTTCCAGCTGTCCATCACCGAGGACTCGGCTATTCGAATAGTTTCACACTCTGCAGAGGTAGCACGCTTTTCCCACACCCATCCGGTCACTCATCGTGTCAGCCACGTCCCGCCATACCAGGGGTATGCGAAGTTGAGTTCCCGGCCATAGCCTGTCCTTTGCTCATGCTAGTATAGGATCCTGCCCTATGACACTTTCCATCGACACTCAGTCCAGTTTCCCATCAGAAACCCTAAGTGTGAGGACTCATAGTTTTTCCCGGCGGCTTATGGTGGAGCCTTCTATCCTCCACACCATCGTGTGAGGACCCAGGTCAGGGGTAGGCCACCGATCCATCAGGTGCCAAACCAACCCCTCATGCATAACGGAGTCGTCTCCGTCGATGAGGCATCCCATACTAATAAGAGCAAACTATATGACTACGCCCTTGCCCATATGTGGGTAAATGTGGTCGCACAGGGTATCGGCTGGTTGACGTAAGTACAAGGACACAATGTGCATTTTTCATAAACATCTCCATTCTCCATTTCTCCACTTCAGTACCGACATCTCGGCACACCACAATCCATCCAAGGATTTTCAAATAAGTTTTGAATAGATAAATCTTTTTCCCATCCGATAGTTTGAAAAAGAATTTTCCATCCCACACCTCCAGATAAGGTGTCAAAATAATACTCGTATATTTTGGAAGAAAGGATTTTCCAAATCATTGCTTTAGTGGCAAACACCACATAAATCACCTTTTTCTCTTTATAAGTAAAACATGTGAACCAAAATGGAAGTATATAAATGCAAGCTCAGAGAAGTAGCTTGCCTGAATTCAGTGTAATGTTCCTGGACTTCTTCTCTCTGATTAAGAAATAAACCCTGACTTTCCTCCAATAAATCCTCTCCAGAGACCACTCCGGTATCGTTTATCTCTAGCGTCGCAAACATGGAAATAGAACAGCAATCAATGAGCAACCAAACCTCAAGGGTATACAAACAAGTAACATACCACTAGCACCAGATTAAAACAGTTGTGAAGTTAACCAGAAGTCTTAGTGGGGTGTGGAATTGATTAATTCTATATGGGAAAAGCATAATTCCCACTTTTAACTTAGGTGTTTCCTTAGTTTCCAAAAAGTGCAGCACTGTGATTTTGTTCAATTAAGCCAGAAGATGACGCTACTGGATAACTCATAATTTTCTGAGCATTTTGATATAAAGAACACATTTTTCTGAATTACCAATCAAAAGTTATTGCATTTTCAAAATTGGATTTAATGCTGCCATTTTAGCAAATCATTTTAAACATCACTAAAACGAATTCACCATGTTTGGAAACAAGGTGAAACATGAAGTATATTAAGTGCTGAACATTTTGGTAGTTCACACTAAATTTTTGGGTCAATATTTTTAAAGATATGAATTTCCCAAAAACATGTCTTTGCTGCCCTTTTTGTTATTTTAATAAAACAGCATCTAAACTAATTTTGTTGGATGTGTGAGTTATACCAAAAGACGGGTTTTATTTTTCTGAACATTTTGATATCTTGTTTGTAATTTTTGGACTAGTATTTCATCGGTTATGATTTTTAGAAGTTTAAACCATTTTCTGTCTTTTTATTCTCTTCCCAGAAAAACGAACGGAACGTTTTGCACCAAGGGCAGGGCTAGCCATACCCACTGACCCATGGGCCCGAGGCCACGCTGGCGCTGACTGGGCGTGGGTGGCTGCCCTGGCCGCCACGGTCACTGACCGGTGGGGCCCGGCTGTCAGCGCGTGAATGAAAAAGAAAACGGCGGTGCGCCACGCGGGAGTCGAACTCGCGACCTCGCGAGCGTGTGCGCGGCGTGCTAGCCACTGGGGTGGTGCGGGGTATGTGTTAGACTACAGATCTAAACAAATAAGAGGTTACCGTGTGCGAAGTTTAACTGACGAAACTGAATATAACAGCAGCGTCTGGGACAGTGGCGCAACGGCGGCGACTCGGACGGCGACGACCACGTCCGGGCGGCGCTCCGTGTGCGTGTGTGCATTCAACTGGGTGCGGGTGTGGAGGCATTTGCCGTGCGCATTTTCGGAAGTGGAAAGGAGGACGCACGGCGACGCGCGCGTGCACGACACGACGCGGCCATGGAGGACGGCCGTGCGACCTCTCGCACGAAGGCGAGGATGCAAAGCAGGAGGAGGAAGGAGAGGATGTCTAGGAGATCCGTGAGCTCACCCTTGACGCGTGGGTGTGCTCAGTTGGTGCAGAGGTGGTCCGAGGCCGAGGTGAGCTTGCTCGACGTTCGGCGGTCGGAGTCGGAGAAGATGTCGTCGATCTCCGCAACGATGGCGCCCCGGCTCGATTCCTTGCACGGAGAGGAAGAGGACGACGAGGCGGAGATGGTGACACGCTTCGATCTGCTCTAGGAGCTCTCCATCGACGGCGACAAGCGTCGGCGGCCACGGCGAAGACACGGCCGTGGAAGAAGAAATGGAGAGGGAGAGAGAGAGCAGAGGAGTGAATAAGTGAGGAGTGAGAGGGTAGAGGAGCGTCGGTGGCCTCCTTATCGTCTCGACGCGGCAGGGCGCTCGTGGCCACAGTGGCGAGCACGCCACTGGCGCGCTAAGCAGCGCTCGCTGCCATTGCTGCGACGGTGGCAGCGATGGAGGACGGCAACTTTGCACAAAACCCCCTGGCGTTTTCTCTTTTCATGCTTCTTTTATTTCCTCTCTAAAACCAGTAGCATTTTAGGTATTTAATTGAGGCACTAAAACATTTTAGAAAATTATGAAAATATTTGGGTAGGCTCCCCTTATAAAGTAGAGCCCCCACAAAAATTGGTGTTCCAAAATAAAATAGTTTGAACGACTTTTGTTCACAGAGTTTAAATAGGACATTTTCTTAAATCCAAATTTATAATGTTTTGGAAATTTTAAAACAAGTTCAAAATATTAATTTGAGAACTCTTGGAACTTCCTTTGCAAATATGTTGACTTCAAATAATTTTTATTTTCATAAAGAAAATATTTGTTTGAAGGAGATAAATAATTGAGTAGTGAAAATAATTTATTAAGATCATTTCATCACTCTTGATCTTAATCTCCTTTTTGGAAAATAATTTGAGGGTTTTGCTTCAATTTAAAAATATAATTGTTTGGGAAGGGAGTGATATGAAGGTGAGATGATTATTATTTCATCTCACTTATGGAGTTTTAAAAAGGGAAATTAATTATTTTAAATAAAATAGAGGAATAGGCAGAGAGGATAACTTGCTGAGATTATTTATTTAAATGGGATTCTTGAATTCCAAACTTTGAATATTTGTAGAAGTTTCATTTATTTTCTACACAAGCAGCAAACACAAGATCAACAATCAACACTATTATAAAATCAATCAAGCAAACAATACAAGTTTTCAACCAAATTTCAAAGTTTTTGTTCGCTCTGAAATCCGGGTCCTGTGAAACTAAGTTTTTCCTTAGTCCCAAAATTTGGGATGTTACACCACATTTACCCCCATATGGGAACGGGGCTTAGTCATATAGTTTGCTCATATTAGTATGGGATACCTCATCGACAGAGATGACTCCGTTATGCATGAGGGGATGGTTTGGTGACCTACCCCTGACCTGGGTCCTCGCTCAAACTCTATGATGAAGATAAGGAGGAGGATAGAAGGTTCCACCATAAACCGCCGGGAAAAACTATGAGTCCTCACACTTAGATTCCGAAGGGCCGGGTAAGTGTTGATGGAAAGTGTCATAAGGGCAGGGTCCTATACTAGCATGAGCAAAGGACAGGCTATGGCCGGTGACTCAACTCCGCATACACCTGGTATGGCGGGACGTGGCTGACACGATGAGTTGCCGGATGGATGTGGGAAAAGCGTACTACCTCTGCAGAGTGTAAAATTATTCGAATAGCCGAGTCCTCGGATATGGACAGTTGGGAGGCTGTCCTAAGACCTATGTGCAAGTTTTACAAAGTTTTGAGATTTGAAAATAAAATGGAGATGTTTTATATACGCAACTATGCCAAAGGATTGGCATGAAGGGCTATGGTCAAGCAGTGCAAAGTGTTGTGTTTTAAAAGTGGGAAATGTTTTATGCAACTATACCGAAGGGCTGGTATGAGGTTGTTGAAAAATGATTTGACCATGAAGGGCTATGTTCGAAAAAGGAGGAGTTTGGGAGAAATAAACAAGATGTTGATTTTCTGGGAAAACATTTTAAAAGAGACTTCTTACCTTTTCAACAAAGATATATTTTCGGGAAAAAGTTTTAAAAGAGACTTCTTACAAAGACAGATTTATGGGAAAAAGATTCTAAAAGCCTTCTTTCCTTTTTCAATTAAAGTTATAGAGTTTTCAAATAAAGCTTTATTTAAACAATAAAAAGAGTAGTGCATGCTCATTTCGGGGGTAGTTTGCGAGTACAATCAAATGTACTCATATTGGTTTCGTCCCTGGCTATTGTCTTAGCCAGGTTTTAGAAGAAGAGCAGTTCGAAGAAGAAGGTTCACTGACGTTAACACGAACTAGGGCGCTTCCCAGTCAGCTGCATGTAGGGTTATGGCAAATGACTTGGGCTCCACGTTGTCTGATGAATCTGCTGCAAGTACCTGTTGAAGTTTATGACTTCAATCAAGTAAGTAAATTTATTCGGTATTTATGGATATTCTTTTGATACCAGTTTGATTGTGCTCAGCGACACAGTGATCATGGGATCGCTGATGTGTAGGCACAAGGGAATTTCAGACAGCTAGTCCGGGTCCCCAGGCAGAACAGTGATCATGGCGAAAGTCCCACATGAATACTTCTTCCGACCCAAAGAGGTCCATGTTAACTTTCCAGAACTCTTCCAGTTATACAATTTCGACGCCCTCGACAAATCACTCATGAGTTGCTATTGTCTGTAAGTTGTTGAATTCACTGTCTACATATAAGTTGTTCAGTTTTTCAGTTGTTCAGTTCATTGCATGTAATTATCCTCATTATATCAATTTGTACTCTATTATGCAGAATGAAGATCCGGGAATGTAAAAAAAGGATCTATAGTGTTGGGTTCATTGACCCAGATAAAGTACATATACATTCGCTAACGACGAAACCCGACGAGACGGCGGAAAACCTTCTAAGGTTTCTAACGGAGCAAAATTTCTATGACCACATACTGTTTCCTTACAACTTCCAGTGAGCGTCTTACTCTGTTGTACACATTCACTTTTGCTTACTCGATGTTAAGTGTAATTGATGAGTTACTGACGTATATATAAACGTGTGCAGGTTCCACTAGATTCTGCTAGACATTCAAGTTGATAAGGAAATAGTTGAAGTCATGGACCCATTAAACAGACACCTGGAAGAGTTCCGCGACATGTAGGACATGCTCCAGAGGTAATTTTCGTGCTATATCGGTCTCTTTCGTTGATTTCATGAGATATCGGGTAATGAATAACTCATTCATTAATTCATTTTCTTTGCCGGCAGGGTTTGGAATCTGTTCAGGAGTGTGGTGACGGGTTCCTTTACTGAGAAGCTGACGTTTACTCCGGTCACGGTAAGTAGTACGAGATATGTCCGCGCATCTCTTTACTTTAGTGTCAATAGAATTATGATGCTAGATTATTATTTTGATTGAATTCTATTCTCGTAAAGTGCGCGAGGCAGCCACCGGGGACGAATCTATGTGGATACTACGTTTGCGAGTTCATTCGCACGTTTACCACTGAGCACAATGATTATACACTCGACGTAAGCAATACCTTCACAACATTATTTTATTACCGTCACTTTTTGATATCATGATTGATGTTCAATATAATTCAATATAATGCGGGATCGGCTCCTACCAGAGCAACGCCTACTAGAATTGCAGAGGAACTGGCGGGATTTTTGTTGAAAGAGATGGTAGACGACGCCGGAGAATTTAGCGTGAATAGGCGCTATTGATGATCCCTGGCCGTGTAATCGAATAGACGGGCTCTAGTCCCGGTAATTGTGATCTCCATGTAACTATCAAAATTGTATATATTTGTATGCTCGATCGTAAGACAAGTTATCTTATATATGCACGAACGTGTACGGTATGTGGTAGCGTAGAAATATACGAAAACTATTTTGAAATGGAAGAAAGAAATAAAAGAAAACAAATAAACCCTAAAGAAATAAATAAAAGAAAACAAAATTATCATTAGTCGCGGCCCGCTATACGAGCCGGGACTAAAGGGGTTGTCCCCAGCGCGCTCCGCGGCGGCCACGTGGGGGCCTTTGGTCCCGGCTGGTAACAGGGCCGGGACTAAAGGTTGGGCCTTTAGTCCCGCTTGGCCTGTCCCGGTTGGCCAACCGGGACTAAAGCCCCTCACGGGCCGGGACAGTAGGCCCTGTCTCCACTAGTGACACTAAGGCTCACTGGGATCATTTTGGAGTACAAGAATTCGGAACTAGCTAAGGAAAGGTCGAAAAAGAATAAGGATAATGTAGCGAAAAAGAAATATCACCATAAGATGGGGGCAGGTGGCAACAGAAGTGCCGAGTCTAAGTGGGATCAAGTTGAGACCGACATGCGCGGAAAAGGGATCACTCCAGCTACAGAGGCGTGACCCCATAGGGTAAGAAATTGGGTACTTGGGCATGGGGCGGAGTATGACATGGAAACAGGGGAGTTCGCCAATTGCGTGGCCCCACCAACAGCCATTTTTCACCAAGTGTTTAGCCCCAAGCCCTACATCAGCGAAAACTGCAAATGACTCCCGAGGTAAAAGGAGCTCGTTTTTTAAATAAAAATCAGCACTTTTGAGTTTTCAAAAATCAAGAAAAATTCCCAGATGAAGATAGTGTCGAGATCTACAAGCGCGCAAAAGTTAACTCAAAATTCGTCGTATTTTGGGCTGCACAAAAAAGACAAATCGTAAAATTTCAAGTTATTAAAACTGTGTATTGTTCATCCCCCATTTGTCATTTTCGCCCAGCCCACAATACATCACACACTTGTATATCTCGACACTACTTACATCTGGATTTTCTCTATATTTTTGGAAACTCGAAAGTGCCGACTTTAATTCCATGTAACTCGGGAGCCATTTGTCCACTCTCGTTTGAAACATAGTACTCCAGGTTATATAACTGCTCGGACGAGCTAGGTCTAGTTTTTAAATTTAAAATGCGTTTTATTGACCGTGGGAACGTGTGCTCTACGAGTCAAAGTCAATTTCTGACAATTAGTTTTTATAGCGAATGCTTTGTTATTTTCGGTTGCCACGATGGATGCAGTTATTGTCCTTGTCCAGAGAGAAGAAGGGACGTGAGTGAGCGCGTCAATTTTTTTTTGTCTCCGTCCAGTGCCATCGACATCACGGGCTCCTCTCTCTCTTTCACACACACATTTCCACAGCAATCAGCTTGGCGGGTTCCTCTCTGTCATTTATGTGTGCCAACGAATCGGTCTACCACTCGCTCTCATCGGATTATTGGGCATTTTCGATCTCGTCGACTTACTGCGCTTCTTTCCTCAATTCTTACGCATATTCTTGTCTTCTTTCGTACCACACGTTCGTCTACTACTACTAGTATAATATAATGACACTGAATTTGGAAAATCAAATACGCTTGGTTCTCAGAGCACAGAAGCCATAGCCCATGGCCACATATATCACAGTACCACGCATGGGTCTTTTTCTACGAACCGGTATTCTCAACGTCGACCAGCTACAACTATTATTGATGATTAAACACTGAAAGATACTGGTGACGCCCCACGTCGCTTGGTTCTCAGAGCACATCAGCCATAGCCACATAGTCCATGATACCACATGATTTTTATCTTTAGGAAACGGTGTTTTCCTTCTAATTTCGAAATAAAATTTGAGAGTACCGATCAAATGTAGCGTTTCATTACAACGGATATTTTTCTCATGGATCGTCGTTGCCGGCGAGGACACGGCTCCTCTTTGGAATGCCAGCTTGAGTGCAACTCCTCTTCGCCGTGTTTTGCCGATCGGACTCTTCATATGCGCGGCAAGTCGTCGTCAATCTATCCCTCCCTGGCGCTTGCAGTATCTTCTGCGTTTCAGCAGCGAATCCTCTCTCGTCTTAACGGTTGCTCGCAAGCTGCATCCGCTACTTCAGTTTAATTTTGTATCAACCATGCTACCATTACAATGGCCAGACCCATTATGTGCCCCGGGACGACGATTTAAAAAAAACACTACAGCCGACGGCTAGGTTAACAAAATGCCACCACAATTATGTTACGGTTTCAAATAACCACTGGTTTAGTGCTAACGACACCACTAGTTTTTTTTTAGAAAAGGGGTGCGGATCCCGGCCTCTGCATCAAAATGATGCACACAGCCGCCGCATTTTATTGCATAGTTTCAACATCCAAAAAATTTACAATTCACGGATCACAGAGTGTGGAGATAAAAATCAACCAAAGGAATATCAAGAATCTAAACATCTAGTCTTCTAGGATTTAACCGTCCGACCAAATGAGGTCGTTGGTGTCCTCTACGACATGAGTAGGTGACACGACCACCATCATGCGTATACATGCGGTATCCATAATCCCCCTCTGATCCGCAGGTAGGAGTAAGGACCACGCTTTGATCCTGTAGATTGCTTTGTTGATAACCTGCAAATAATGAGCAATAGAGATTTTATTAAAAACAACATCATTTCTACCATTCCAAAATGGACCAAAGCAAAGCTGATACACCTATACGTATCCGTGCTTTTGTTTTGGTGTCAATTCCATTCAGCCAAGTACCAAACATATGCGCAATGCTGGTAGGCTTTGGGATATTGTAGGTAAAATGAACAAGTGTCCAAATATTGCGAGCAAAGGAACACGCAATGAAAAGGTGTTCAACAGATTCTGCTCATTACAAAATACGCATTTTGTACACCCTATCAAACGTCTTCTAGCAAGATTGTCTTTGCTTCGCAACACCTTCCGGTGAAGGAACCATAGGAAGATTTTAATCTTCAAGGGTACTTTCAATTTCCACAGTTTTTTTTTTGAGGGCAATTACCGTAGGGGAGGCCCCTACGGTTAGGATTTTCAATATAATATGGGGGAGTCTAAAAGCTCCAAGTCATATACAAAGGAGGTCTAAGGGGGATGGTAAGTGAAATGAAAAAACATATTACAAAGAAAGACCTAATATGCCCTCAAAAACAGTTCCTAGTCCACTCTAATAGTGGCGCAACCAAGGAACTTTTGATCCTGTGTTGGTGAAGCAACATGTCTCCTCGGAAGCCGAGCTTCCATCTGTTCAAAGTTGGTGAACCTCTCTAAAAATCAGATCGTTGCGAATCTTCCATATATTCCATGCTCCACAAGCAAAGATTTCCATGAAGAAAGGTTTATTAAAACGTCCCTTGGCCTCATTTACCCTTCTGGTAACATCACTGCTATTGTTCCAAGTTACGCCAATAGTCTGCCAGCAAGAATTGGCAAAAACACAATCAAAGAACAAATGATCTCTCGTTTCTAACGTGTCCAGGTCACACAGAACACAATTAGGACAGTTGCTTGCTAAAATACCGTGTGTGTCCATTCAGTAAATCAGCGTAGAGAGACTTAACTGAGTACACACCATTGGCATTCAAGCTCCATTTGAAAGTATCTGGCGCATCTATTAGATTAACTCGCATTAGTGTCTTCACTAGGTGCAACCAAGCATTCCATTTGTTCCCAACAAGTGGTCGCCTAAATTGAATAGCTTCCGACAGAGGTGTTACCATCATGACATCCGCTACCCGAGCATTTTTACGCCTTACTATGTTATAAAGAGAGGGATAATCGTTCGCTAACAAATTTTGGCCTAGCCAAGTATCCTCCCAAAACCGAACCTGGAGACCGTTCCCTACAGTAAACATCCCACGTTGAAAAAAATCATGTTTTACCTTAACGAGTCCTTTCCAAAAAGGAGAATCGTTAGGCTGAGCTTCCACTTGTGAAAGTGTTTTTTCATGAAGATATTTATTCCTCAAAAGTTCCTGCCAAACTCCTTCGTTGAGCTATTTAAAAATCCATTTACATAGTAAACATCTATTCTTTATATCCAAAACCTCAATTCCTAATCCGCCCTGATCCTTAGGCCGGCACACAATGTTCCACCATCGGCATAGGTCAAGAAACCGTCGGTGTATGTATACGCCGACGGCCGCCCTCGGCGTACAGCCCTCGGCGTCTTACGCCCTCGGCTCAGCCCGTCTGGCCGTCGGCGTATACATTTGCCATCGGCGTATGAATAGGTGGGGCCTGCGGTGTATTTGGCGTAGGAACCATCGGAGTAGTCGAGTAGGTGGGCCCCATAGCGTCAGAGAATACGCCGACGGCAAAGCCGTCGGCATAGGAGGGCCACGCGGCGGCGCCTGGGGATTCTGGCTTTCTATACGCCGACAGCAAACCCGTCGGCATAGGTGACCATTTGGTCACCTGGACGACCCTATGCCGACGACATTGCCGTCGGCGTATGGGATGCCATTTTTTTTTGCTGCTGCCAGCTCATTTTTCAGCAAAAATTACAGCAAATAATATCAAAATGACAGCAAGCAATATCACAATAAGATCACACATAAGCTATCATCACAAACAAACAATATCACAATAGTAGCAATTTGTAGTATCATCAAGTAGTACAGACATACGAGTAGAAACACACATAGGGCTATCATACTACATCTAGCGAGACAGGGTGAGCCCTATATCTGCCCCGGTGAGATTAGGCGACCGACGGCTCGGCATGGCAGTAGACGAAGCACCCGGCGAAGACGAAGCAGCAGGTGAAGCAGCACGCGAAGTACCAGGAGAAGGACCACCGAGATATACCGGTGTCATCTCGCGGGAACCTAGCGAAGCACCAGGCGAACGACCACCATCGCCATCAAACGGGATGATCTCATGCGATCCCGCTGAGGCACTAGGAGAAGCACGACTCTCCGAACATCCCGCTCCCTACATGTTTGAGCAAGAACTTACCAAGGTCGATGAGTAGTATGTGAGAGCGAATTGTTCCTTCGATGGAAACCGTGGCGCCGGCCCCGGCCTAGGAGGCCGCTCTCCTAACGGGTGACCCGCTCTCCAGTGGAAAGAAACATCGCCATCCCCTGCAAGATAGTTTAGATGTTAGACGTTGCAGAAATAGAGATTCAAACTAGGGGAAGTGGGACTTGTCATCTTTTGCAGAAATAAAGGTTGAAACTTACAACTGACAGCATCTCCATGTACGAGTGGTAGGCCTCACCACTCCGCTCCCACTCTTCATAGGCGGCGTCATATGCCTTATGAGCGGAAGCATAGGCCGCCTCGAACTCGGACTACAATTTCAAAAATAGTGAATCTCGTCAACTTAGCCATGGAGGAACAAATATCGGAAAGAGGATAAAAATGAGAAAAACTTACATTGATGGAGGTGGAGGTGAAGGTGGATCGACGAGGCGGGATAAGGGAGCTGTCGACAGGGAGGGTAGCTCGGAGACGTGAAGCTCGAGGTAGGCCTGACCTTCGTAGGCAGAACGCGCGTACGGCCATGCTGCAATCCGTGCCTCGCTAGGACCACCGAATTCTCGTCGGTCTCCTCACGAATGGGGTCATCCATCTCCAGGTGTAAAGTCTGGACCACCTAGCAGTACGCATCCAAGTCCTCTTTGGCCCTGCCGTAGTACTCGGGAAGCGACGGCTGAGGCTTCTCTAGATCGAGCTTCTTCTGCTTCATCTTCTGCCACGTTTCCAACTCAGTCTTCGGCTCCCCGGTATCGGCCTCCTGTATCGTGAAAAGAAATGTTATGCGTATCAAGTAGGAACATGACGGGAAATAAATGCAGATCGTTCCATGTATATACCAGCTTCTCCTTGTAGCGGTCAAGGTTGCGGTTTCCCCCACTGTGTGTTCCTTGGTCGCCTCGGTTTGCCTTGTTCCGACGGCTCACGGCGTCAAACTCGGGGTTGCCCCCGACCCACCTAGTAACCAACGCCTCCCATACGTCTTCTTTCTCCTCGGCCCTGTTATGGGCAACCTGAAAATGCAATACTCAATTCAAGAACAGATAATGCAATGGCAACTTAGAAGCAATATAGAATCTCATTGACAGTTACTTACCGACATGTAATCCTCCTTCGTCACATTCGGCCGCTTCTTGACATTCTCCGCCTTCGTGGTCCTCTCGCCCTTCTCAGACAGGAAGTTATTGGTGGACGTCTGCTTTTGGTTGTACCACGCTGCTGCGGTGTCAACCTCACACATGCCCCAAGCAAAGTCCTATCCGCGCTTTCCTTATCCTCCGGCCGCACCCGATAATGCCGCTTCAATCATGCATAACAAAATTGTGAGAGTCATGGGTTAGCACGGTGGGGTCATGAACCATGAATGAACTTGAGAAATAGGTCTTACCCAAAACTCGTTGATGACAGCGTGAGAAGCTTTCCCAAAGCCCGGGCAATCGGCAGCCTCATAGTCCGCCCAAGTGTAGGCTAGCTTCTTCTCGCCGCCGTCGACCGGAGTGTACATGCCCGGCCAATACGTCCTAATACAAGCTCCAACCCTAAAACTAACACACACACTAACCATAAAAGTAACACACACACTACCACTAAAACTAACACACACACTACCCCTAAAACTAATAGTAGCACTAACCCTAAAATTAACACACACACTAACCCTAAAACTAATTGTGGCACTAACCCTAAAACTAACACACACTAACCCTAAAAACTAACACATACTAACCCTAAAACTAAAATTACACTAACTAATAGTAGCACTTTGTCAAAAAAAATAGCATTACCTCGGGGGCGGGTGCTTGGGGCCGGATGCGGAGGAGATGGCTCGGGGGCGGAGGAGGACGACTCGGGGGCGGTGCTTGGAGCCGGATGCGGAGGAGATGGATCGGGGGCGGAGTTTGGGGCCGGATGCGGAGGAGATGGCTCGGGGGCAGAGGAGGACGGCTCGGGCGGCGGCGCTCGGGGCCGGATGCGGAGCAGGACGGCTCGGGGGCGGCGCTCGGGGACGGATGCGGAGGACGACGGCTCGGGGACGGCGGAGGACGCAGGCGGCGGAGCACGAGCCCGCGCCTCAGGTGCGCTAGCTGGACGGCGCGGCCATGACCTGAAGGGGCGTGCCGAGGTGGGAGGAGGGGCGGGCGGCGGAGGTGGGTGCCGAGGTGGGGCGGCCGGCGGAGGTGGGATGCGGCGGAGGTGGGCGCCGAGGTGGGGAATGGGGATAGGAGAAGACGCCCGTCGGGCGGGTGGGTGTTTAAAATTCGTTAAGACCTATGACGAGGGCTGCCCTCGGCATATGGTTTCAAAAAAAAAATTAATAATTTTTTTATTCAAATTTCATGTTTTTTAAGAAAAAAATTTATTTACTAATACAATTATAATTAATGATATATGATTATCGACGCCGTTTGGGTGGCCTTCCGACGCTCCGGGGGCCCCGCTTCGTCCAAACCCTAGACACGCTGGAAAAAAGTCAAAGTTCCCGTCTACCCCCTTGACCGGAGCCGAGAGGGGGTAGGCCAGTGCACTTTTTTGCTTGGTTGTGTTAGGTTAGGCCATAGGAACATGAGAAACCAAAGTATACCCCAAATCAACACAAGATTCCATCCGGTTCGCCCGAAAGGGTAGTTTTCACCTCTAAGAGCAGAAACTCACTGCAGAGAAAGTGAAGTCGGTGAAGCCGGTCACACCCCGGAGTAGGATATTGGACATTTTCAACACACAACACACTTGTATACATATGGTATGGCACAACCTAGGTTTTGGTGGGGTTCCGACGCTCCGGGTCCCCGCTCCGGCGAAACCCTAGACCCGCTGGAAAAAAGTCAAAGTTCCCGTCTACCCCCTTGACCGGAGCCGAGAGGGGGTAGGCCAGTGCACTTTTTTGCTTGGTTGTGTTAGGTTAGGCCATAGGAACATGAGAAACCAAATTATACCCCAAATCAACACAAGATTCCATCTGGTTCGCCCGAAAGGGAGTTTTCACCTCTAAGTGCAGAAACTCACTACAGAGAAAGTGAAGTCGGTGAACCGGTCACACCACGGAGTAGGATATTGGACATTTTCAACACACAACACACTTGTATAGATATGGTATGGCACAACCTAGGTTTTGGTGGGGTTCCGACGCTCCGGGGCCCTGCTCCGGCGAAACCCTAGACCCGCTGGAGAAAAGTCAAAGTTCCCGTCTACCCCCTTGACCGGAGCCGAGAGGGGGTAGGCCAGTGCAATTTTTTGCTTGGTTGTGTTAGGTTAGGCCATAGGAACATGAGAAACCAAAGTATACCCCAAATCAACACAAGATTCCATCCGGTTCGCCCGAAAGGGGAGTTTTCACCACTAAGTGCAGAAACTCACTTCAGAGAAAGTGAAGTCGGTGAAGCCGGTCACACCCCGGAGTAGGATATTGGACATTTTGAACACACAACACACTTGTATACATATTGTATGGCACAACCTAGGTTTTGGTGGGGTTCCGACGCTCCGGGGCCCCGCTCCGGCGAAACCCTAGACCCGCTAGAAAAAAGTCAAAGTTCCCGTCTACCCCTTGACCGGAGCCGAGAGGGGGTAGGCCAGTGCACTTTTTTGCTTGGTTGTGTTAGGTTAGGCCATAGGAACATGAGAAACCAAATTATACCCCAAATCAACACAAGATTCCATCCGGTTCGCCCGAAAGGGGAGTTTTCACCTCTAAGTGCAGAAACTCACTACAGAGAAAGTGAAGTCGGTGAACCCGGTCACACCACGGAGTAGGATATTGGACATTTTCAACACACAACACACTTGTATAGATATGGTATGGCACAACCTAGGTTTTGGTGGGGTTCCGACGCTCCGGGGCCCTGCTCCGGCGAAACCCTAGACCCGCTGGAGAAAAGTCAAAGTTCCCGTCTACCCCCTTGACCGGAGCCGAGAGGGGGTAGGCCAGTGCAATTTTTTGCTTGGTTGTGTTAGGTTAGGCCATAGGAACATGAGAAACCAAAGTATACCCCAAATCAACACAAGATTCCATCCGGTTCGCCCGAAAGGGGAGTTTTCACCACTAAGTGCAGAAACTCACTTCAGAGAAAGTGAAGTCGGTGAAGCCGGTCACACCCCGGAGTAGGATATTGGACATTTTGAACACACAACACACTTGTATACATATTGTATGGCACAACCTAGGTTTTGGTGGGGTTCCGACGCTCCGGGGCCCCGCTCCGGCGAAACCCTAGACCCGCTAGAAAAAAGTCAAAGTTCCCGTCTACCCCTTGACCGGAGCCGAGAGGGGGTAGGCCAGTGCACTTTTTTGCTTGGTTGTGTTAGGTTAGGCCATAGGAACATGAGAAACCAAATTATACCCCAAATCAACACAAGATTCCATCCGGTTCGCCCGAAAGGGGAGTTTTCACCTCTAAGTGCAGAAACTCACTACAGAGAAAGTGAAGTCGGTGAAGCCGGTCACACCCCGGAGTAGGATATTGGACATTTTCAACACACAACACACTTGTATAGATATGGTATGGCACAACCTAGGTTTTTGTGGGGTTCCGACGCTCCGGGGCCCCGCTCCGGCGAAACCATAGACCCGCTGGAAAAAAGTCAAAGTTCCCGTCCACCCCCTTGACTAGAGCCGAGAGGGGTTAGGCCAGTGCACTTTTTTGCTTGGTTGTGTTAGATTAGGCCATAGGAACATGATAAACCAAAGTATACCCCAAATCAACACAAGATTCCATCCGGTTCGCCCGAAACGGGAGTTTTCACCTCTAAGTGCAGAAACTCACTACAGAGAAAGTGAAGTCGGTGAAGCCGGTCACACCCCGGAGTAGGATATTGGACATTTCCAACACACAACACACTTGTATACATATGGTATGGCACAACCTAGGTTTTGGTGGGGTTCCGACGCTCCGGTGCCCCGCTCCGGCGAAACCCTAGACCCGCTGGAAAAAAGTCAAAGTTCCCGTCTACCCCCTTGACCGGAGCCGAGAGGGGGTAGGCCAATGCACTTTTTTGCTTGGTTGTGTTAGGTTAGGCCATAGGAACATGAGAAACAAAGTATACCCCAAATCAACACAAGATTCCATATTAAACAACATTCGCAACGTCATTTTATGTGGGTGGAGACCGCTATATACAGTAGGTACATACATAAAAATGAATAAAAACATATTAAACATAATTTAGATTAATAAATAAAAGTCATAAAAATAAATTTCAGAAAAAATAATATAACTATGCCGACGGCTAAGCTGTCGGCGTATACATATAAATTAAAAAGAATATAAAACGAAGATAATAGAAAAAATAAATATTTTTAAAGGTCCCAGCTGGCTCTACGCCGACGGTCGTCATACGCCGACGGTATGCGCTGGGTATACGCCGACGGCATTATCTACGCCGAGGGTGGCCGTCGGCGTAGAATATCTACGCCGACGGCTTTTATAACGCGGAGGGCTTCCTCGACGGCCCGGCCGCGACACCGTTGGAACCCAAGGCGAACGCAAATAAGTTTGTGCATCAATGCGGAGTTATTGTTAGGGACAACGTCCCGATCATCGTTCGGGAATGGAATAAGCCAGCAAAGGTAGAGGGTGTTAGTTATGTCGACGACAGAACCAAAGGTGTGCTTTGGGACAAGCTCATTGCACATTTCACCCTACCGGTCTTGGATTCAGAGGCAAGGACAAAAGCCATGACGAACAAAGTCAAGCATTTCGCTCTTAAGAATATGGCTGAACAATTCAATAAGTACAAGAACAGATTATACCGTGCGTGGGTCGTAGATAAGAAAGCTCCAGATTTCACTGGCACACACTAGTAGAAAACAGCCCTTTCGTCCGGCCCTTTAGTCCCGGCCGTGGCCTGGGCCGAGACTAAAGGTCCGCCACGTCGCCCCAAAAAGCCGAAGCCTTTAGTCGCGGCTCGTTAGGGCCCAATGGTCCCGGTTTGAGATACAAACCGGGACTAAAGGGGTCTGCGGCCAGCTGCGCCTGGTGCCCCCCTTTAGTCCCGGTTTGTATCTCAAACCGGGACTAATGGTCTGGCCCTATATATATGGCAGCCCCTCTCCCCTCTCTCTTGTTTTTTTCCTGGTGGGAGGTGGTGTAGGTTTGTGCTATTTTTTTTCTTCATATGCACTAGAGGTGTTCGGTGAAATGCCTGTTAGAGCGATGCCACTTGAGTTCACACAAGACAAACATGATATGAGGTGCCCGAGCCACACTTAAGCTTCCTCCTCTTTGTTTCCAAGTGTCCTAAAAGGTTAGCAACTATTTTCTCGTTTAGAGCGCGCGGTACTAATTTTAGCATCGTGATTGCGTTTGATATATAGTTCTATGATGCAGATGAGCCATCCATGGATGTACGGTGACCGACGCTCTGCCGCTTACAGAGAAGGCGTGCGTTCTTTTCGCCTTGCGGCCGAGCGAACAAGCGGCGGGATGGCTTTATGATTTGTCCATGTGTTGAATGTCGGAATGAGAAGGATCACACTTCCTCAAGAGTCATTCAGAGCCACCTGCTTCGGTCCGGTTTCATGTCCGGCTATAATGTTTGGACCAAGCACGGAGAAAGAGGGGTTATGATGGAAGACGGCGATGAAGAAGAGAACGATGATGACAACTACCGATCTATGTTCCCTGAATACGCTGATACCGAAATGGAAGACAATGAAGAAGAAGAGGGTGAAGAACGGGCACCAGATGAGCCCGCTGATGATCTTGGTCGGGTCATTTCTGATGCAAGGCGAGACTGCGACACAGAAAAGGAGAGGTTGCAGTTCGAGCAGATGTTACAGGACCACAACAAATTGTTGTACCCAACTTGTGAAGATGGCCAGAAGAAGCTGGGTAGCACACTGGAATTGCTGAAGTGGAAGGCAGAGACCGGTGTGACTGACTCGTCATTTGAAAAGTTGCTGGTACTAATGAAGAAGATGCTTCCAAGAAAGAACGAATTGCCCGCCAGCACGTACGAAGCAAAGAAGCTTGTCTGCCCTCTAGGATTAGACGTGCAGAAGATACATGCATGCCCTAATGACTGCATCCTCTACCGCGGTGAGAAGTACGAGAATATGGATAAATGCCCGGTATGCACTGCATTGCGGTATAAGATCAGAAAAGATGACCCTGGTGATATTGAGGGCGAGCCACCCAGGAAGAGGGTTCCTGCCAAGGTGATGTGGTATGCTCCTATAATACCACGGTTGAAACGTCTGTTCAGAAACAAAGAGCATGCCAAGTTGTTGCGATGGCACATGGAAGACCGTAAGAAAGACGACAAGTTGAGGCACCCCGCTGATGGTCGGCAGTGGAGAAAAATCGAGAGAGAGTTCGGGGACTTTGCAGGTGACGCAAGGAACTTATGGTTTGGTCAGTGGCATGAATCCTTTTGGGGAGCAGAGCTGCAGTCACAGCACCTGGCCCGTGACTCTATGTATCTACAACCTTCCTCCTTGGTTGTGCATGAAGCGGAAGTTCATTATGATGCCAGTGCTCATCCAAGGCCCGAAGCAACCCGGCAACGACATTGATGTGTACCTAAGGCCATTAGTCGATGAACTTTTGCAGTTGTGGGCCAAACCAGGTGTAAGTGTGTGGGATGAGCACAAACAGGAGACATTTGACCTACGAGCGTTGCTTTTCGTAACCATCAATGATTGGCCTGCTCTTAGTAACATTTCAGGACAGACGAACAAGGGATACAATGCATGCACGCACTGTTTGGATCAGACAGAAAGTATATATCTGGACAAATGTAGGAAGAATGTGTACCCGTACAATCGTCGTTTTCTTCCGCCCAAGCATCCCTTAAGGCAAAAAGGCAAGCATTTCAATGGCAAGGCAGAAACCCGGACGAAGCCTGTCACCCGTACTGGTGCTGAAGTATTTGGTATGGTCAAGGATTTAAAAGTAATCTTTGGAAAGGGTCCTGGCAGCCAACCTGTTCCGAACGGCGCTGATAAGCGCGCACCCATGTGGAAGAAGAAATCTATATTTTGGGAGCTACCCTATTGGGAAGTCCATGAGGTCCGCTCCGCAATCGACGTGATGCACCTGACGAAGAATCTTTGCGTGAATATTCTAGGCTTCCTGGGCTTGTATGGGAAGTCAAAAGATACACCGGAAGCACGGGAGGACCAGGAACGTCATAAAGGACGAGACGGCATGCATCCAGGGCAGTTTCAAGGGCCTGCCAGCTACGCTCTTACCAAGGAAGAGAAGGAAATCTTTTTTGAAGTCCTTTTCAGTATCAAGGTCCCGTCTGGCTTCTCGTCGAATATAAAGGGAATAGTAAATATGAAAGAGAAAAAATTCCAAAACCTAAAGTCTCATGACTGCCACGTGCTTATGACGCAATTGCTTCCGGTTGCATTGAGGGGAATTCTAGCGGAAAATGTTCGACTGGCCATTGTGAAGGTATGTGCATTCCTCAATGCAATTTCTCAGAAGGTAATCGATCGAGAAAGTCTATCAGGGTTACAGATTGATGTGGTCCAATGTCTGGTCAGCTTCGAGTTGTTGTTCCCGCCATCCTTCTTCAATATTATGACGCACCTCCTAGTTCACCTAGTCGAAGAGATTAGAATTCTCGGTCCTGTGTTTCTACACAATATGTTCCCCTTCGAGAGGTTCATGGGAGTCTTAAAGAAATATGTTCGTAACCGTGCTAGGCCAGAAGGAAGCATCTCCAAGGGCTATGGAACAGAGGAGGTCATTGAGTTTTGTGTTGACTTTCTTCCTGACCTTAAGCCGATTGGTGTTCCTGAATCTCGGTATGAGGGGAGGCTGACTGGAAAAGGCACACTAGGAAGGAAAGCAACGGTATGTAGGGACGGGCATTCTTTCACTCAAGCACACTACACAGTTCTACACAATTCCACCGTGGTGGCTCCGTATATCGAGAGACACAAGAATATTCTACGCTCCGAAAACCCGGGGAAGGCTGACTCCTGGATTAAAGGGAACACGAGAAGACTTTCGGCAGTTGGTGGCCAGGTCACCATCTTCGACTATATGTACTTTCCAAGGGTACGAGATAAATGGGAATACATTTTACACGATCGCCCAAGATAAAAATAGCACCAACCAAAACAGTGGTGTCCGCTTTGATGCAACAGACGACAATGGGCAGAAGGACACATATTATGGGTACATAGAGGATATATGGGAACTTGACTATGGACCTTCTTTTAAGGTCCCTTTGTTCTGGTGCAAATGGTTCAACCTGAAAGGCGGCGGGGTAAAGGTAGACCCATTGTATGGAATGACTACAGTGGATCTCAAGAATCTTTCGTACGACACCGAACCATTCGTTCTAGCCAATGATGTGGCTCAGGTTTTCTATGTGAAGGACATGTCTACCAAACCGAAAAAAAGAAAAGATAAGCAAGCGAATACATCAGCCGATGAGCCAGAGCGCCACATAGTTCTTTCAGGGAAAAGAAACATCGTGGGAGTGGAGGACAAGACAGACATGTCAGAAGATTACAATAAGTTTCATGAAATTCCGCCCTTCAAAGTGAACACTGACCCACGCATCAATTTAAATGATGAAGCTTGTCCATGGTTACGGCGCAATCAGAATAAAGGGACACACACAAAGAAAAAGTGAACACTAGATAGGGATGTTGTTGGTGATGTGTAATAATGTATTAAACTTTTATGTAACTGTATTCTGAAAACTCTAAACACTGAAGAGAACAAAACACACGGTTTCCCTGAGCTACAGTCCCACACTGGCTGCGATATCACATGCAGTGTGGGACTGAGCTCGGGGAATCCGGATAATTTGTGTTGGACGACACGAATTAAACTGAAAACAAGTTGTGTTGAATACCTAAATATAGCTGAAACAAAACACAGGGTTTCCCCTAGCTACAGCCCTAAAGTGATTCACGGTCGAATGCCGTTGCATTCACTGTAGAACGTAGCTAGGGAACCCGAATGTTTTGTGTTTGAGCACAAGCTAGAATGAGTGCTGAACATGTCCGGGAGGGGGGCTATATATAGGGTCATGTGGCTCATGAAGTGGTCGTGATAGTGCTGATCCAACAGCTCACAAGCCCTCAAAAGAAACACACCTCTGATCCAACGTCTCACAAGCGCTTGAAAGAAACACACGATCCGTGTGCTTCTTTAGTCCCGGTTGGTAACACCAACCGGGACTAAAGACGGGCTTTACAGTCACGACTCGTGTAAGTCACGTGTCCTCCCCCAGCGCTGCCCTAGCCACGTGTCCTCCCCTAGCGCTGCACTGGTGCTGAAGTATTTGGTATGGTCAAGGATTTAAAAGTAATCTTTGGAAAGGGTCCTGGCAGCCAACCTGTTCCGAACGGCGCTGATAAGCGCGCACCCATGTGGAAGAAGAAATCTATATTTGGGTACCACACCGAACCATTCGTCCTATCCAATGATGTGGCTCAGGTTTTCTATGTGAAGGACATGTCTACCAAACCGAAAAAAAGAAAAGATAAGAAAAAGAATACATCGTCCGATAAGCCAAAGCGCCACATAGTTCTTTCAGGGAAAAGAAACATCGTGGGAGTGGATGACAAGACAGACATGTCAGAAGATTATAATAAGTTTCATGAAATTCCGCCCTTCACAGTGAAAACTGACCCAAGCATCCTGTTAAATGATGAAGATTCTCCATGGCTACGGCGCAGAAGAAAACAGAAACAATAGATAGGGATGTTGGTGATGTATAATAATGTATTAAACCTTTTATGAAATGCATTCTATGGAATTTATTAAACCTTTATGTAAGGAGCATGTGTTAGAAGCTTCAATCAGCTGCAGTTTTACCAACACAATCTCTGCATTCTCCAAGATCTTTAGCATTTCCAAGTGATAGAACAAAACATACGGTTTCCCCTGTATACAGCCTGACGGTGGCTCGTGAGTGCCCGCATATCAAATGCACAGTCGGACGTATGCAGGGAATCCGAATGCTTTGTTTACGAAATGAACTACAATGAGTACAGAGTGAGTGCCAAACATGTCCGAGTGGTGGGCTATATAGGGTCACTGTATTCTGAAAACTCTAAACACTGAAGAGAACAAAACACACGGTTTCCCCTGCATACAGCCCAACGGTGGCTCGTGAGTGCCCGCATATCAAATGCACCGTTGGACCTATGCAGGGAATCCGAATGCTTCGTATACCAAAATGAACTACAATGAGTAGACACTGAGTGCTGAACATGTCCGGGAGGGGGGCTATATATAGGGTCCATGTGCTTCTTTAGTCCCGGTTGGTAACACCAACTGGGTCATGTGGCTCACGAAGTGGTCGTGATAGTGCTGATCCAACAGCTCACAATCCCTCAAAAGAAACACACCCCTGATCCAACGTCTCACAAGCGCTTGAAAGAAACACACGATCCGTGTGCTTCTTTAGTCCCGGTTGGTAACACCAACCGGGACTAAAGGCGGGCTTTGCGGTCACGTCTCGTGTCAGTCACGTGTCCTCCCCCAGCGCTGCCCTAGCCACGTGTCCTCCCCTAGCGCTGCCCTGGAGGTCTTTATATATTGTCGCCGACGGGGTAAACCCTAATCCACCATTCCTAGCCACGAACGCATCGTCTCCACGAGATGGATCCGCCACGCCCGCCGCAGCGCCTTCTGGACGAGGTCGAGCGTGCTCGGCAGAGCGCGCTTGGGCACTACCCCGGGAGCCTATCCCGCCGTATGCCCACGAGCCCGCCGTGGAGAGGAATGCCCTGCTACCGGCCTCCTGCTCCGGTGCCGGAGGAGGTGCGGAGGACGTACGAGCGCGCGTGGTCCGACGTCCCTGACCCCGACGAGGATGCGTACGCCGCAGGGGTGGCGTGGGGATCTGCGGCCGCATATGGTGTAACAGCCCCAAGTTGTTGAACCTAAAAATGTGAATAAAATTTTCGCTTTTCATTTCTTGTGCATCATGGCATCCTTAATAAAACTGCTCAAGAAAATATAACATGGGAAAACCTCAAATATGAATTGTTTCAACTCCAAATTCAAATCAAGGAAAGATTTCAAACTAGAAAAACAAAAATACTTTGGCATTCCATATTTGTCAAGGAAGTTCCAAGAGTTCACAATTAACATTTGTTCACTTGCTTTAAAATTCTAAAGGAATATCAATTTGGAGTTATAAAATAAATGCCATCTCCAAACCCTACGAACAAAAGTTGTTCAAAACATTTTATTTTGAACCACCAAATTTTGAGGAGCTACTACATGGCAATAGGAGCCTGCCCAAATAATTTCACCATTTTTGGAATGAGCTACGAGCCTCAATTAAATGTTTTAAAATAATGGTAGAGAAGAAACTAAAACAAGTTTGTTCTACAAACTTGCTCCAAATGAGCTCCAAATTTTACCATGGCCTCATTATGTGAAATAAGAGTTTTTCCCAAAATTTCCGAAGATTTGGAGTTGGTTAAATGCCTTAATTAATTGCTCTAAATAAAATCCAGAAAAGAAAAAGGGTAGAAAATAGAAAAGGAAGAAAAGTCCGAGGGGGTTTTCGTAATTTCGACGTCGTCTCTGTAGCCGCACGGCATGGCGCCGTCTTCCCCGCGTTGCGCCTCGCCAGGCCCCCCGCGGCGACACGCCACCGAGCTCCTCGCTCCAGTGTTGCCTCACCGGACCCCCCTCCTCTCCTCTCCCCTGCGTGTGGATAAATAGAGCAGCACGCCTCTCCTCTGCTCCCCGCTCCTCTCTTTTCGCCCCACGGACCAGAACCATGGCCGAGCTCGCCCCCGGCGTTTGAAGCCACCCCGTCCAGATCGAGCAGGGAAGCTAGAAATCGCCGTCGGCACCCGTTCTTCTCCAACTCCGGCCACTGGACTTGGAGCGAGCTCGTGACCTCCTCCGACCTTCTCCATCACTGTTGCGAGCCTCCAGGCTTCGAGGGTGAGCACGCGGAACTCCTGGGCATGCCCATCATCTTCCTTAGGCCGCGTAGCCGTAGCCCCACCGTAGTTCGCCGCCGGCCGCCGCGAGTCGTCGTTGTTTCCGGCGTCTCCGATAACCTCTAGGTAGCGGCGCCGCCGTAGGTAGGCTCGCCGTGCTCGCGCGCGTCGAACGCGCCCCATAGCTCGCCTCCGCGCACGCCGTAGCGTCGCGGCCGTGCTCGACGCCGTCGGTGATCACCGCGCTCCCCCGCCGGTCCTGGCCTTGGCGTGGTCAAACCTCGCCGTGGGCCACGACGCTGACGTGGATGCCAGCGTGGACAGGGACTCCACGGGTCAGTGGCTGCGGCTAGCCACTGGCTCGGTATAAAAACGTTTCGGGCCTTTTTCTGTAAATATTTAAAACTGACAGAAATTTGATTAAGTTTGTAAATTCAATATCTTTTTAAATATTGATCCAAAAACTACATATGATATACCAAAATGTTCAGAAAATGAAAGTCTGTCTGTTGGCATAACTCACACATTCAAATAAATTGGTTTATTTGATGTTTTATTAAAATAAAGAAAATGGCAGAAAAGAAAATACCAAAATGTTCAGCAATTGATATACTTCATGTTTCACCACTTCACCAAGCTTGGATAATTAGTTTTATTGCTGTTTAAAATAGATTAGTAAAAGGGCAGATTTAAATAGGAAGTTATAAATGCAATAACTTTTTAATGGCTTATCAGAAAAATGTGTTTAATATATCAAAATGCTCAGAATAATATGTACCATCCAGTAACATCATTTTCATGCATATTTGATCACAATTGCAGTACTGCACTATCTAAAAAGTAGGAAATTATTAAGTTAATTATGGGGTTATAGTTTCGCTCTTGTCGAAATAATTATTTTGCACCCCATTTAAAATTGGTAAATGTTGTGATATTAATTTCAGTGCATTAAAATGACATGCCATCATGTGTTTGCGCATTGCATTTGTTATTGCATGTGTGGTTATTGATTGTTCCTTTCCGGTGTTCTCACGCATCGATAGATCAAGGAATCGGGGTTCCACCGCAATACCCCGACGAACCGTATTATCAGGCCCCTGAACAAGGCAAGCGTAACCCCCCCCCCCTCTGATCATGTCTCATCCTATTTTACGCAATTATTGTCTCCACTATAATATTGCATTCGGTTCCAAATGTCTTTTGCTTGGATTAGAGTATCCTACTAGATGCATTAGATATCTGTGCCATTACCTGTATCCTTCCTAATATCCATAGGATCGAAGTGTTGGCCATAGTAATTATACCTGCTATGTATATGCTTAGCCATGCTTAGTCGTCCGGTGGATGTTTCATAGTTGGAACAAGTTGATGGAATGACCGGATGTGGTGGAAAATGGTGGTGACTATAATAAACTGCGTAAAGGCGGGATGAGAGGCCACAGGGAATGTGGTGGGTTGTCTCGTTCTCGCCGCCTAAGTGCGAGTTCTCGCCTTCGAGCCAAGACCGAGCGTACTTCCATCGGTGGGCTATATGGAACCGCTATCGACTGACTAACTTGTGGAGGGCTAGCCGAGGGTCCTCTAGTTTGGGCTTCCATTTGCGCGTGCGTGGAGATGGTGGCCAGGAATGAGATGAGGATGGTGGTGTTTAGGAAAATAAGTGGCCGCAGGGCAGGGTGTTGGAGGCACTGGAACTTGCCCTACCGCCACTGATGATCCTGGGTTAGTCTCAAGCGAGGTAAAGGTTGTAACCGCTCCCACTCAGCCGGCTTTCCCCGGAAGAGAGCTAAGGATCAGGCAATGAGCCGGACGGTACTGGTGGGTAAAGTCGTATACCCTTGGGTATATGTCTTTGTAAAGTAGTACACCCTGCAGGGTAAATCTTTTTGAAAAGCCGTGTCCACGGTTATGGACGACTTGGTGCCGGATTAAGAGACCATAGATAACTTGAACGGAATGATTAAAACCTGAGTACTAGAGGTACTACTCAGAATGAGAGGTTGACTTCCTCGAGGGTGATTCGAGGAGGTGCCTTTGTAGACAGGTGCAGTGAGTGATGGTGGTGGTCGATGAAGATGATCGAAAGAAAAGAGTTTACTTCTTACCCCTTTCGATGCCAGATGTCTTTTATAAAGAAAACTAGCTTTACGCAAAACAGCCATAAAACCTTTGAAAGCCAATCATCGAGCTAGTAGCTCTATTTAATCTTGCGAGTTCGTCGAACTCAACGTCGTTTGTTACTTTTCAGTGGAGGACTTCACCGACATCGAAGGTGGGTTCTTTGTGGACGTCGACGTGTAGTCTGGGGTTCCCAGGTGGCAGCTTGGGACATCCCGGAACAGCTGGCGCTTGGAATGTTTATCTGCAGGCCTCTTAGGCCATAATTTGGATCTTGTTGTTTAGAACAACGCACTTCGCTTCCGCATGTTGTACTGATGGGTTTGTGACCTCTGATTGTAATATTTGCTATCTTTCTCTATTATAAGAGTCGAACTATAAATCTTTGAGTCGTAGAGTCTGTGATGTGCCAGTTGTTCCACAAGTCTTGATCTCTCTATTATGCATTGATAGTTGTGCCTATGTTACGGCATCAATCGGGGTGTTGCGTTGCCGACCATTCCGAGCAACGCCTGCCAAAGGTTTTGGCCGGGGATTGGTAAACCCGTAACCTCCGGTTGTATCGCGTAACCGGTGACACACATCATCTCTGTATAGCAGTCGGGTCAGGGCGCTACATACGGCGACTTGGCCGCCGCACCTCCACCAGCCGCCGCCGCACCTCCTGACGAGGAGGAGGACGACGACGACGACTTCGACTGGAGCGACCATGGGGAAGAGGGCGGCGGGCCGCAGATGCATGAGGCCATTGAAGCCTCCTTCCAGTCCGTCTGCGATGACCGTGTCCAGCGAGCCAGGACTTCCTGCCAGCTCAAGGCGAAGGAGGCTTCTGAGCTGGCCTGGGCGCTGAAAGACTCATCCTCCATGGCTCGTGCCCTACGCCGCAAACGTGCGCGCGAGAACCAGGCGGCCGCGAACGGGGATGGCTCCTCCCGCCGTTCCCCCTAATCCTACGGCCTCCGATCCAGAAAGTCCGTTTATGTAGTAATGTAACTGTTAATGATGTGTAATAATGTATCCTTTTATGTAACTGTGTGGGATGATGTTAAGAATGTTTTTAAAATAAAGAGATGATTATTACAAATTCAAACAATATTAGTTAATGCATTTTTAATTGAAAATGGCAAAATGGCTCACAATTTTTTAACGAGTCCAGTCCGGTCACTTTTGGATTAGTTATTCATATTCAAAACACTTTTCATGTTGAAAGTTTTCTGAAATTTGAGCTGATTTGGACGATTAAATCAATAAATATGAAATAAAACAGAAAAAAGGAAAAGGAAACAAAAAAGAAAACAGAAAAAATCGAAAAGCCCATTAGTCCCGGTGGCATTTCCAACCGCAGAGCCTTCTGGACGAGGTCAAGCGTGCTCAGCAGAGCGCGCCTGGGCGCTACCGCGGGAGCCTATCCTGCCGTATGCCCACGAAATTTCTAATAGTTTGTAGAGTTAGAATAATTATTTTATAAAACAGAAAATGGATTTGGAATACTTATTCAAATTCAAGCATTTTTCATGTTAAAAGTTTTCTCAAATTCATAAGTATGCAAAAATTGTTTCATTCAAATGTTCAAATATTTAAAATTGTGCTAGATTTAAAAAAAAGTAAAAACGGCCCAGCCCGCGAAATTTTTTGGCCTTTTGTCCCGGCCCATCTCACCAGCCGGGACTAAAGCCCGTGCTGCGCGCGGGAACGCGAAAAGCCCTCCCCACCCCTTTAGTCCCGGTGTGTGGAACCAACCGGGACTAAAGACCCCCCTTTAGTCGCGGTTTGAGCCACGGGCCGCGACTAAAGGGGTGGGGGCTATATATTCGCGGGCGGTTCCACGAGCCGCGACACAAAGGAGGCCACTTAGGACCAAACGCCGCCAGGCTGCAGAAATTTCTGCGCAGCCATCGCCGTCGTCTCCTCGCCGTCGCCGCCGCAGCACATCGCCCTCGCCTCCGCCATGCCTCCTCCACGCGCGCGCTCCTGCCACCGCCGCTTGGACGGCTGAAATCGACGCCGCCGTGCGTTTCTTCCCCAACTCCGGCCGCCGCCTCGTCGAGCTCGATTCGCTCCACTCCAACCACCCCCGACATCGCCGAGCCCTCCATTGAATTCGTGGTGAGCTCATGGTCCTGTAGGACCCTTCCCGAGTCCTCCCCGTGCCCTGGTTCATCGTGGCCGTGGTCGCCGCCATCCGCCGCCGTGGATGTGGTCGCCGCCGGCGACTCCAGTGACCATTTGGTCACCGGCGCCGCCCGTTCTGCTCCATGCATGATTACTCTGTTAATTAGGGATTTTTGTGTGAAAATTAATTAGGTGCAAATATTGTGTGCAAATATTTTAGGGTGCAAATATTTTGTGGTTAAAATAGGAAATATTTGTGTTTCAAATATTTTAGGGTATTTTTAGTTTCATAGAATATTGCTATGTTAAAAAATAGAGTAAAAAAAAAGAGTACAATTTTTTTGCATTTTTATTTGCATAGAATATTGCTATGTTCAAAAATAGAGTACAATTTTAGTTGCATAGAATATTGCATTTTTAGTTGTGTATTTTAGTGCAAATATTGCTATGTTCAAATATTTTAGTTGCATAGAATATTGCATTTTGAAATAATATTGTGTGCATTTTGCAAAAACTATGGATCCACCTAGTCCAATCCGCAGAGACCTAACACAAGAAGAAATTCTCGAGAATATAATCCACGACGCCCCAGGTGCTGATCCAGCCGAATCTCCGTCGTCGTATCTGAACCCCTCCGGGGATGGAATGGAGGTCGACCGAAGTGAGGATGAAGCCGACGGCTCCGATGATGGAGAAGCCGGTGGACCCTTAACGAAGACCGGCGAGGTATATATGAAGTTCGGCGATCAGTAGATGCATTACTTGAGTTGTATATATATTAATTTACGAATGTTTCTTCTCTTAGGCCTCCACATCGAGCAAATCTTCCAAACGAGGCCCGGCCAAAAAGTTGGCCCCATCTACGCATTATACATTTGAGGTCATATCCCCTACGGGTGAACCGAAGGAACCCAAGAAGGCTGCCGATGTATTTAAAAAACAATGCGGGGTTATGGTTAGGGAACACGTCCCGATCACCGTTCGAGACTGGAATAAGCGCAAAGGGGCGAACGATAGTGAGTATGTCGCCGAAAGGTACAAAGAGGGTCTTTGGAATGACCTCATGGCACATTTCACCCTGCCAGAATTTGAGGATCCTGCCGACACTGCAAAATTGAGGGAGAAAGTCAAGCAGTGGACTCTTAAGAAGATGGCCGAACTATTCTGGGTGTGGAAGAAAAGATTATGGCAAGAATATATAAAGAAAAAGACTGCTCCAGTATTCGAAGGCTATCTAGCGAAGCAGGCGAATCACTGGAACACATTCAAGGAGTACAAGGAGTCACAAGATGCCCAGGAGATGTCAGTAAAGAACAAGAAAAATTCTGAGAAGAAGAAATATCACCGTAAATTGGGGCCAGGGGGCAACGAGACTGCCATGCCAAAGTGGGATAAAAACGAGCAATAGCTGCTTGCTATAGGGATCGAACCAGAATGGATGCGCGAAGAATGGGAATTGAGGGAAAGAAATTGGTTCCTTGCGCATGGAGGTTCATACGACGAAACAACAGGGGACCTTGTTTGCAGTGACGGGATTAGGATACCCAGGGAAAATTGGCTTAAAGTGCTGAAAGAAATTAAAGAGGGGAAGTTAAAGTTCCGTCCCGATAGAGAGAAAGACTTGCTGACACTGGTCCTCGGGAATGACGAACACGGAGGACGAACACGAGGCCTTGGCCCTTCGTTCCCGTGGTGGCTTTGGTTTGCCAAAGACCAAGAGACTTACATAAGCCGAGGAAGAGCAAAGCAGCGACAGCTGGAAGAGGAGAATGACAAGTTCAACCAGTTGCTTGCCAGACTTAACGAGCAGCAGCAGCAGATTGACGAACTTAGAGGAGTTGTGCATCTGCAAGATCCTGCACTCGATATTACCGCCGGCCCATCTCAGCGGAAAAGCAGCGTGGCTGACTCGGAGGCCCCGGCTGACGATGCACGACAGATGATAGAGGGCGGTCCCGCCTACCCCGTGGATGGAATCACGGAGCAGATATCTTGTGAGCTCGATAAGAAATTGAAGAACTTATCCATGAAGGTGGCGGTCGGATATGCTTTACCTTGTCCACCCGACGCACGCTGGCAAGGCCGTGAGATTCCAGCTGGCTATGCTAAAGTCGAGGTGGATGAAATCGTATCGGGGTTTCATGATATGGAACTTGACATCCCTGGACCTGAAGATGAGAGGACACTCGGAGAAGTTGTGGGTGCTATCATTCTATGGGACAAGAACTACATCAAGGTTCCAGGCTCGGCGCCAAGGACAACACCGCCTCCGAGTCGTCGCAGTTCACCTACACCTCCATCACCTCCAAGAAGCCCACCCCATGACTTGGGTCGGCCGTCTCGATCTCCGCTGCCGGACTTGGGTCGGCCGTCTTCACCGCCGCCTTTGCCCGCTAAGGACAATAAGCGGAAGCGTGCTCCGTCGATGAGTACACACCGACGCAGCAGCCCAACACGACAAATGTCGCCCCTCCCAAGAGTAGCTCATAAGAATCTTCCCATCAGAACTTACGATCGTACTGATGAGCAAACCGCAGTGATCGCAAAGGCCGAAAAAGATGCGCATTTTGCAAAGAAGAAACCCAAGCGCGCCCCGGTATACACCGAGAAGCAAAAAGCGTGGGCACATGATTTTCTGAACACAAAATCGCAATATGAGTTGCACCGTAAGGAAGTGGAGAAGAGCAAATCAAGTAAAAGTGCAAGTGGGAGCGAATCAAGTAAAAGTGCAAGCGGGAAAAGAAGGGACGTTCCCCAGCTCAGAGAACAGGCCAAACAATCGATCCCACCCCTCAATGTGTTATCCGAAGACGTTCCCCAGGTGCTGCAGCAGGATATGGAAGAAGCTGCGAAGTTGGCGGCCGCTATGGGTGTGAGTGTTGCTGAATTGCTAGGTTCCCAAGAAGATAAGTTACCCAAGGCTGATGTAGTCCCTACATATGTCCCAGGGAAGCCTTTGGTCAGCAACGAGAAGTTGGAACAACTTCCAACAGAAATGCGGAATTTGCATCAATGGTACTTGAGAGTGGTAGGGGGGCAGTGTCACATCCCAAATTTTGGAACTAAGAAAAACTTAGTTTTACAAGACTCAAAATTCAGAGCCAACAAATATTACAACACATATTACAAATTATAGAATTTAAGAAAGACAAACAAATAATTTTATTGATTATTTCCAACAATACAATGTCTTTACAATTAAATTACAACTAACAGAAATACAAAAAAAAAAGAGAATTATAAATGTTTCCAAAACTAAAATGTCTTCTATTCTTTTTTCGATCTTTATACCAATATTGTTTTCCTGCAAAACAAATGAAAAACAAAGACAGAAATAAACAAAAGGGATTAGGGTTAGTATTATCCTCAGTTTGGCAGTGTGATGCACTGCTAAACACATCACTGGATATTATTAGGGACTAAGTGTTGTATCTGTTCTTAATCAGCACAGTTTAGCCTCTGTACAACATCCCAGGCTATAAAATCCACATGGCCAGTGAAAAGAAATGAAAATATGAAGATAAGCTCAACCTATCGATGCCCAGTTCACTAAACTGAGTCAGCAGAGAAGCACACAGCACACACACCCCTGTGCTGTCAACATCACAGGGAAATAGGCATGTGATGCACCAGGACAAAAGGGAGTTGTAGGACACAAGCCACACAGCACTGTTTCACCTACCATCAGCTCAATTATCACACATGCACAGCTACTTCACTCCCAGGAGGAGGATAAGAGCCAGAGACAGTAGTAGCAAGCAAGGAGCACAGCTCATTTCACTCACACACCAGCTCAGCTCGAGTTCATCACCCACTCAGCCCACAGTTCATCACCAAACCACCAATCCATCCACTTTTCACCACTGGATCCTTGCCAAAAGCCAACTCTGGATTTTCCTCCTTCCGGCAAAGTCAGAGTGATGCTATCTCTCCTCTCCCAGGCCCTCCGGGATGAAGAACAAGATGGGATAGAAGCACAAGGCCAAGTAGGAGCTAGGAGGAGAAGGCCAGGAGCTAGAAGGGAGCAGCTGGAGCAGGAGGAGCAGTCCAGCAAGCAGAGCAAGCAACAGATCCACAAGAACTACAAGCAACAGCCACAACATCACCACACTTGAGCACAGGTTGATATTTTATTTCTAGCTAAATGATCTGCTAGATCCACATGGTGTGGTGGAGTGTTTTCCCTTAGTCTAGCATAGAAGGGCTATGCTAAATCATCACAGGGGAGTAAAGAATCAAGCACAACATCTGTTCTTATTAAAATGGAGCCTCAGCCTATGCATCATGGGCAAGGGACACAAATCCACCAAATTTAGCAAAGGCATACAAGCTTTATTAGCTTGAGTTCTTAGTTTGGGTAGCACAAATCCATTATATGTGCTGAGCACAAAACCCACAAAGAGGAGAGGCACTACAAGCCCACAAATGCACTAATAACACCACTGGGTAGTATAAATAATTTACCCTAAGCTAAAATATATAGAATTGCTTCTGTGTAACTCAAATGAGGCATCACAGCAAGCAAAGCAACATCATTTTCTCAAGCAAATGAGATATACTAGCACAGGGCATTAATAGAGCATTTGAACAAAGGAACAAAATTATCAGAGGCACATTTCTGAACACTAGGTTCAGAATAACACCAATCGGACAGCATCATCAACAATAGCAGTAGAGCACCATCAGAACCACACAATCACAGCACCTAAATGAACAAAAACCCTAGAATCCTCACACCCTGTGTTCATCACAGGAGTAGAAGGGCAGCACAACAACTAGCAGAAAAACATCTAAAATTATCACTAGGTCCAAGCATCACAGAGCAAGGCACGGAGGCCAGGGCAGGGAAGAGGAAGAAGAGAGAGGAGAGGAGTATACCTGACGCCCATGGCCGTAGCTCCACGGCGGCGGGGTAGTGACCATGTGGCCGTGAAGAAGGACCACGGGAGAAGCGAGCAACAGCACCACCACGGCGGCACAGAGGTTGGAACTCTGCGCCAAGCCATGGCGGAGAACCGGAGTAGCTCGAGCACGGCGAAGCCAGGAACACGGCGGAACCCTAGTTCGGGTTTGGGTTGCTCACGGCCGCATCTGGCTAAGGAACTCAAATCGCCTTGGAGGGGTAGAAGAAGGTTGAGCGGCGCGTCGATTGCGCCACGGTACGGCGGCGGAGACGACGGCGGAAAGAGGAACCGCGGGGAGAGGGAGAGCTCGGGGTCGGGTGAGAGAGAGACGAGTGAGAGAGTGTGGCTCGGTCGGGTTGACCACCGACCCGAGCCAGGTTTTGGTCTGGTTCAACCATGTTGAACCAGGGGCAAAATCGTCTTTTTACATTTACAGAAATTTTATTAAAAAGAAAAATTCTGAGAAAAAGGTTTATTCAGTACAATTAGAAAAACAAAGCTGTAAAATAAATAAAAATATTCAGAGTAATTTTATGAACTCAAAGAAATTGTTTTGTATTATTAAATCATTTTATTTTGATTTAAAATATAAGATATATTAATATATCTCAAAATTCAAACAAAATTAAATAAATTAAGAAATAAGTATATTCTTAATTTACTCTTATAATAAAATGAAATTATGTTACATAAATAATTCCTCCTATTATTTAATAAATCAGAATTAAAGTTTAAGTAGTTAAATACTTTCTCCAACCATCAAATATTCCTCAAAAGGTGCACCATGTTTGTTACTTGTTTGTGTATCACTTGTGGTTTTGATTGGTGTATTGAGTGTTGTTTATTTCCCTGTTTGTGACGCTAGATATTGACGCTATCGGAGAGACTCTGGAGAGAATTTATTGAAGAAGGATGAGAATTTATTTCCTTGATCAGTGAGAAGAAGTCCAGGGACATTACGCTGGAATCTGGCAAGCTATTCTCTGAGCTTGCATCTATATACATCTATTTTGATTCACATGTTTTACTTATAAAGAGCATAAGTGATTTACATGGTGGTTACCACTAAAGCTATGATTTTGAAAACCCTTTGTTTCCAAAATACAAGTATAATACTTTGACACCCTATATGGAGGTGTGAGATGGAAATTCTTTTTCAAACTATCGGATGGGGGAAATATTGTTTATTCAAAACTCCTTTGAAAATACTGGTTTGATTATGGAATACCGAGATGTCGGTGTTGAAGAGGAGAAATGGAGAATGGTGATGTTTTTATGAAAAATGCACATTGTGTCCTAGTACTATGACGACCAGCCGATACCCTGTGCGACCACATTTACCCCCATATGGGAACAGGGCTTAGTTATATAGTTTGCTCATATTAGTATGGGATACCTCATCGACGGAGATGACTCCGTTATGCATGAGGGGATGGTTTGGTGACCTACCTCTGACCTGGGTCCTCGCTCGAACTCTATGATGAAGATAAGTAGGAGGATAAAAGGTTCCACCATAAACCTCCGGGAAAAACTATGAGTCCTCACACTTATATTCCGAAGGGCTGGGTTAAGTGTTGATGGAAAGTGTCATAAGGGCAGGGTCCTATACTAGCATGAGCAAAGGACAGGCTATGGCCGGTGACTCAACTCCGCATACACCTAGTATGGCGGGACGTGGCTGACACGATGAGTTGCCGGATGGATGTGGGAAAAGCGTGCTACCTCTGCAGAGTGTAAAACTATTCAAATAGCCGAGTGCTCGGATATGGACAGTTGGGAGGCTGTCCTAAGACATATGTGCAAGTTTTACAAAGTTTTGAGATTTGAAAATAAAATGGAGATGTTTTATATACGCAACTATGCCAAAGGATCGGCATGAGGTTGCTGGAAAAGAGGAGGACCATGAAGGGCTATGGTCAAGCAGTGCAAAGTGTTGTGTTTTAAAAGTGGGAAATGTTTTATGCAACTATACCGAAGGGCTGGTATGAGGTTGTTGAAAAATGATTTGACCATGAAGGGCTATGGTCGAAAAAGGAGGAGTTTGGGAGAAATAAACAAGATGTTGATTTTCCGGGAAAACATTTTAAAAGAGACTTCTTACCTTTTCAACAAAGATATATTTTTGGGAAAAAGTTTTAAAAGAGACTTCTTACAAAGACAGATTTATGAGAAAAAGATTCTAAAAGTCTTCTTTAATTTTTCAATTAAAGTTATAGAGTTTTCAAATAAAGCTTTATTTAAACAATAAAAAGAGTAGTGCATGCTCATTTCGGGTGTAGTTTGCGAGTACAATCAAATGTACTCATATTGGTTTCGTCCCTGGCTATTGTCTTAGCTAGGTTTTAGAAGAAGAGCAGTTCGAAGAAGAAGGGTTCACTGACGTCAACGCGAACTAGGGCGCTTCCCAGTCAGCTGCCTGTAGGGTTATGGCAAATGACTTGGGCTCCACGTTGTCTGATGAATCCGCTGCAAGTACCTGTTGAAGCTTATGACTTCAATCAAGTAAGTAAATGTATTCGGTATTTATGGATATTCTTTTGATACCAGTTTGATTGTGCTCAGCGACACCCTGATCATGGATCGCTGATGTGTAGGCACAAGGGAATTTCGGACAGCTAGTCCGGGGTCCCCACAGACTTGGTATCAGAGCATTCCTGACTGTAGGAGACCTTAGTTAGCATGGACGCTAGTTAGGAAAGGAAATATTTTGTTAAAAATATATTACTACCAAAATATATTTTTATCTAGGAAAGTCCAAAAATGGCTTCCATTCTTTTCGCCTCCTCAACTATTTCAAAGTCTTACCCCTCTATTTTATGATTTTCCATTGCTTCTTCTGTTATCTCTTACCCGTTCAAAACACTTGACGATGAACCCAAGTGAGACCTAATTAGCTAGCACCTACAAGAAGAAGCTTCTATCTCGAATACTCAACATTTAACATCAAGGCGATTGATCTGCAAATACCAAGATCGTCAGTATCAACAAAGCAAGAGACCTCGAAGACCTCAGCTCAACATCAACAACTCTACTCCAGTTGCAACTTCGACAATCTCAATTTCTCCAGCTGAAGACTAAGGCGATAAAATGAGGACTTCAACAGCCATGTTTAACCAAGACCGATAGGAAGACTTATAATAGGAACATTGGTTGTACTACCCGACTACCACGAATATTAGACGTCCTTTGGTACTAAATGTACCTTGTGTGTTGTTTGTTTATGAGTTCTCTGTTTGTGTGTTGTTTTTCTTGTGTGTTCACAATCACGCCTTGCCGGCAGCACAAAGTAACCTCAAAATTCTCTTTTTATAAAACTCCTTTTGCCACCTAACAAAAACCATTTTTGACCTCTTCGCCATAGTGCACCTTGTTGCAAATGTAAACCCGCCAAGGAAAATATTTCTAAGATATTTTTCCTCTCACCTAAACCATCTCCCGATAAGAACTGACAGTCCCGCAAGATACAAAAGACCCCCGATCCTTAACCAAATAGCCTGAGATTTTTGCAACCTAACCGGCAAGTCAGACAATGCCCTTCAAGCACCATCTGGAGCAAGTGCGACAAGATCTCGAAGGAAACTGCAATTTTATGCCAACTTCGTGAAGACACGAGTCTTACCTCGCAAAATTAACTTGTTAAATTACAAGAATACATTGAAGAGAGATTTCTTAGGTTGGCAAAGAAGCAATATACCAGACTATCATTGGGTATTTGGAAACTCTTATATCAGAATCTATTATTATTAATCTCTCTAAAAATAATATGATATTCCAATGTTCGTGTTATATAGAAGTACTTTGGTAACAAGCCTCATGAACTTGTTAACAAATCACTTTTGTATACTCAAACAATTGAGTGTCATATACAAATAAACGCAACGTCAGATAATCCAGTACATCTCAGCCTCTGGAATATGAAAAGTGGTTTGATGACAAGACTAGCTACCTTGTTAACAAATTCTTCTTGTATGACTAAGTCAATTCGATGTCATAAAGGACACCCACATTCTTATACAACTAACTAATGGAAAGCTTTGCTGGGACTAGTGGATGTCTTCACCACAGGGGTGAGGCAAATGATGTTAGAACACAAATAAAGGACGATAATAATTTTCTTAAATCAAGTGTATAACTTAGGAAATATTCAAGTCCTAAATAAGGAAGTCACATGGAGATTTATAGTGTTTCTCCAAAGATATGATTTCCGAAAAAAGAAACGAAAAAAGGTACCCGTTGGGAAAACAACTGGTGTGAAGGTTCTTCACTAACTTTTTCTAAGGTCCATTAAGCCGTGACTTTTGAACAATCATCGATCCACACCCCAAACCACCTACCTCAGGACACTCGAACTGACTTTTAGACTCTTCTGGAAGCTCGATACCCTAGACTGTACCTCTTGAATTTCTGACCAAAGCTTCGTGAAGCTCAAGAAGCGAGGAAGTCAACAATGAAGTTCCTCCTTTACTCAACTGAAGAAGGACAAGAAGGAAGACAACCAACCAACGGAATACCCAGAAGAATCAAACGACGGAAGCATCTGCTGTTGACATCATCATCCACCAAGCAAGTTCAGACGCCCTTAGAAGTTTATAACATCCTTCTTCTAACTTGAAACCGGAGAGAGTCGAGTCTACGGACTAGACGCATCCTGAAAGCAACGCGTCCCTACCTGCGACCCTCGTAAGGCGACAATATCAGGAAGTGATATCTGCACCAACCCCAAGCACCGAGGAGTGACACCCACGACGAAGATCGTCAAGCTACCCAAGAAGAACGATGCCTCCAAGTCAACCCCAGATGCAACCCTCAACATAACCGATCAAAAACCCCTTTTTAAGGGGGGAAGACATGCGCTACGTATACCAGAAGGTGTTAATAATTAGTTCCTTGCGCCTTAGCCTTGTAGAATCTGGAAACAACCAACCAAGACTAGCCATCAACGTCGATCGTCAAGTTAATCCTATCATCAAGGATCTGAGCTTAGCACAGAAGTTTATCGACAAAGAAAGCCTCGCAGCATCAAGTTGTCAAGATCTCACGTGACGACCTCATTGGAGAAGCAACGACCTCAAAAGTATAGCTATCCCTAATCCCGTGCCCTCGTACTCCCCAGTTACCCCACCTAGCAAATCTCGAGGACGAGATTTATTTTTAAGGGGGAAGGATCTGTCACATCCCAAATTTTGGAACTAAGAAAAACTTAGTTTTACAAGACTCAAAATTCAGAGCCAACAAATATTACAACACATATTACAAATTATAGAATTTAAGAAAGACAAACAAATAATTTTATTGATTATTTCCAACAATACAATGTCTTTACAATTAAATTACAACTAACAGAAATACAAAAAAAAAGAATTACAAATGTTTCCAAAACTAAAATGTCTTCTATTCTTTTTTCGATCTTTATACCAATATTGTTTTCCAGCAAAACAAATGAAAAACAAAGATAGAAATAAACAAAAGGGATTAGGGTTAGTATTATCCTCAGTTTGACAGTGTGATGCACTGCTAAACACATCACTGGATAATATTAGGGACTAAGTGTTGTATCTGTTCTTAATCAGCACAGTTTAGCCTCTGTACAACATCCCAGGCTATAAAATCCACATGGCTAGTGAAAAGAAATGAAAATATGAAGATAAGCTCAACCTATCGATGCCCAGTTCACTCAACTGAGTCAGCAGAGAAGCACACAGCACACACACCCCTGTGCTGTCAACATCACAGGGCAATAGACATGTGATGGACCAGGACAAAAGGGAGTTGTAGGACACAAGCCACACAACACTGTTTCACCTACCATCAGCTCAATTATCACACATGCACACCTACTTCACTCCCAGGAGGAGGATAAGAGCCAGAGACAGTAGTAGCAAGCAAGGAGCACAGCTCATTTCACTCACACACCAGCCCAGCTCGAGTTCATCACCCACTCAGCCCACAGTTCATCACCAAACCACCAATCCATCCACTTTTCACCACTGGATCCTTGCCAAAAGCAAGAACAAGATTGGATAGAAGCACAAGGCCAAGTAGGAGCTAGGAGGAGAAGGCCAGGAGCTAGAAGGGAGCAGCTGGAGCAGGAGGAGCAGTCCAACAAGCAGAGCAAGCAACAGATCCACAAGAACTACAAGCAACAGCCACAACATCACCACACTTGAGCACAAGTTGATATTTTATTTCTAGCTAAATGATCTGCTAGATGCACATGGTGTGGTGGAGTGTTTTCCCTCAGTCTAGCATAGAAGGGCTATGCTAAATCATCACAGGGGAGTAAAGAATCAAGCACAACATCTGTTCTTATTAAAATGGAGCCTCAGCCTATGCATCATGGGCAAGAGACACAAATCCACCAAATTTAACTAAGGCATACAAGCTTTATTAGCTTGAGTTCATAGTTTGGGTAGCACAAATCCAGTATATGTGCTGAGCACAAAACCCACAAAGGGGAGGCACTACAAGCCCACAAATGCACTAATAACACCACTGGGTAGTATAAATAATTTACCCTAAGCTAAAATATATAGAATTGCTTCTGTGTAACTCAAATGAGGCATCACAGCAAGCAAAGCAACATCATTTAGCTCAAGCAATTGAGATATACTAGCACAGGGCATTAATAGAGCATTTGAACAAAGGAACGAAATTATCAGAGGCACATTTCTGAACACTAGGTTCAGAATAACACCAATCGGACAGCAGCACCAACAATAGCAGTAGAGCACCATCAGAACCACACAATCACAGCACCTAAATGAAAAGAAACCCTAGAATCCTCACACCCTGTGTTCACCACAGGAGTAGAAGTGCAGCACAACACCTAGCAGAAAAACATCTGAAATTATCACTAGGTCCAAGCATCACAGAGCAAGGCACGGAGGCCAGGGCAGGGAAGAGGAAGAAGAGAGAGGAGAGGAGTATACCTGACGCCCATGGCCGTAGCTCCGCGGCGGCGGGGCAGTGACCGTGTGGCCGTGAAGAAGGACCACGGGAGAAGCGAGCAACAGCACCACCACGGCGGCACAGAGGTTGGAACTCTACGCCAAGCCATGGCGGAGAACCGTAGTAGCTCGAGCACGGCGAAGCCAGGAACACGGCGGAACCCTAGTTCGGGTTTGGGTTGTGCACGGCCGCATCTGGCTATGGAACTCAAATCGCGTCGGAGGGGTAGAAGAAGGTTGTGCGGCGCGTCGATTGCGCCACGGCACGGCAGCGGAGACGACCGGACCTCGCCGGAATCGTGCGGCGACTGCAACGGCGGAAAGAGGAACCGCGGGGAGAGGGAGAGCTCGGGGTCGGGTGAGAGAGAGACGAGTGAGAGAGTGTGGCTCGGTCGGGTTGACCACCGACCCGAGCCAGGTTGTGGTCTGGTTCAACCATGTTGAACCAGGGGCAAAATCGTCTTTTTACATTTACAGAAATTTTATTAAAAAGAAAAAATTCTGAGAAAAAGGTTTATTCAGTACAATTAGAAAAACAAAGCTGTACAATAAATAAAAATATTCAGAGTAATTTTATGAACTCAAAGAAATTGTTTTGTATTATTAAATCATTTTATTTTGATTTAAAATATAAGTTATATTAATATATCTCAAAATTCAAACAAAATTAAATAAATTAAGAAATAAGTATATTCTTAATTTACTCTTATAATAAAATGAAATTATGTTACATAAATAATTCCTCCTATTATTTAATAAATCAAAATTAAAGTTTAAGTAGTTAAATACTTTCTCCAACCATCAAATATTCCTCAAAAGGTGCACCATGTTTGTTACTTGTTTGTGTATCACTTGTGGTTTTGATTGGTGTATTGAGTGTTGTTTACTTCCCTATTTGCGACGCTAGATATTGACGCTATCGGAGAGACTCTGGAGAGAATTTATTGAAGAAGGATGAGAATTTATTTCCTTGATCAGTGAGAAGAAGTCCAGGGACATTACGCTGGAATCAGGCAAGCTATTATATTAGCTTGCATCTATATACATCTATTTTGATTCACATGTTTTACTTATAAAGAGCATAAGTGATTTACGTGGTGGTTACCACTAAAGCTATGATTTTGAAAACCCTTTGTTTCCAAAATACAAGTATAATACTTTGACACCCTATATGGAGGTGTGAAATGGAAATTCTTTTTCAAACTATCGGATGGGGGAAATATTGTTTACTCAAAACTCCTTTGAAAATACTGGTTTGATTATGGAATACCGAGATGTCGGTGTTGAAGAGGAGAAATGGAGAATGGTGATGTTTTTATGAAAAATGCACATTGTGTCCTAGTACTATGACGACCAGCCGATACCCTGTGCGACCACATTTACCCCCATATGGGAACGGGGCTTAGTCATATGGTTTGCTCATATTAGTATGGGATACCTCATCGACGGAGATGACTCCGTTATGCATGAGGGGATGGTTTGGTGACCTACCCCTGACCTGGGTCCTCGCTCAAACTCTATGATGAAGATAAGGAGGAGGATAGAAGGTTCCACCATAAACCGCCGGGAAAAACTATGAGTCCTCACACTTAGATTCCGAAGGGCTGGGTTAAGTGTTGATGGAAAGTGTCATAAGGGGAGGGTCCTATACTAGCATGAGCAAAGGACAGGCTATGGCCGGTGACTCAACTCCGCATACACCTGGTATGGCGGGACGTGGCTGACACGGTGAGTTGCCGGATGGATGTGGGAAAAGCGTGCTACCTCTGCAGAGTGTAAAACTATTCGAATAGTCGAGTCCTCGGATATGGACAGTTGGGAGGCTGTCCTAAGATCTATGTGCAAGTTTTACAAAGTTTTGAGATTTGAAAATAAAATGGAGATGTTTTATATACGCAACTATGCCAAAGGATCGCCATGAGGTTGCTGGAAAAGAGGAGGACCATGAAGGGCTATGGTCAAGCAGTGCAAAGTGTTGTGTTTTAAAAGTGGAAATGTTTTAGGCAACTATACCGAAGGGCTGGTATTAGGTTGTTGAAAAATGATTTGACCATGAAGGGCTATGGTCGAAAAAGGAGGAGTTTGGGAGAAATAAACAAGATGTTGATTTTCCGGGAAAACATTTTAAAAGAGACTTCTTACCTTTTCAACAAAGATATATTTTCGGGAAAAAGTTTTAAAAGAGACTTCTTACAAAGACAGATTTATGAGAAAAAGATTCTAAAAGCCTTCTTTCCTTTTTCAATTAAAGTTATAGAGTTTTCAAATAAAGATTTATTTAAACAATAAAAAGAGTAGTGCATGCTCATTTCGGGGGTAGTTTGCGAGTACAATCAAATGTACTCATATTGGTTTCGTCCCTGGCTATTGTCTTAGCCAGGTTTTAGAAGAAGAGCAGTTCGAAGAAGAAGGGTTCACTGACGTCAACGCGAACTAGGGCGCTTCCCAGTCAGCTGCATGTAGGGTTATGGCAAATGACTTGGGCTCCACGTTGTCTGATGAATCCGCTGCAAGTACCTGTTGAAGCTTATGACTTCAATCAAGTAAGTAAATTTATTCGGTATTTATGGATATTCTTTTGATACCAGTTTGATTGTGCTCAGCGACACTGTTGGGGTTATACCAACTAGGGGTATCACCAACATGGCGAATCCGGCTAGTCCCGGGTGGCCCGCAGTGGTGGTTAAGGCTTTGCCTACCGGGCGGCCCAGATAGCCGGCAATTCAAGGAAGGCGGATGTCGACAAGGCGGAGGCCCAAGACCGAAGCCCAACAAGCCAAGAAGACATAGGCGGTAGGCGGCATACTTGCCGGATAGGTTTAGGACTCTGTAGTCTTGCCGGATACGCTACGACCTTGTACCCTGCGTCTGGCCGCCTATATAAGCCGGACCAGGGAAGCCTTTAGGGCACGATATTCTACTCTCATTGTAACCTGTAACACGGCTATTGCCTTATAGTGAGTTATAGCAGCACGTAGGATCTCGCCACCGCAGCGAGATCTGAAGCTAGGTAAACCGCCGTGTACAATCCCGACCTCGACGACGTCCACCTTCTTGCCCTACGTTCACCCTTGGCTAGAGGACCCCCGTCTCCTATCTACGATGCCAATACGACGACAGTTGGCGCCCACCGTGGGGCCTAGGACCCCCGTCTCCTATCTACGATGCCAATACGACGACAGTTGGCGCCCACCGTGGGGCCTAAGGCGTCAAGCGTCACGTTCCAGGCGGGAACGATTGGCGTCATCGGCGACACCATCGCCGTTGGCTGCGCTGCGAGGATCGGATCTGCCGGCTACGTTGAAGATGACGGAACCTGGGTGCCGGCAAAAGATGGCCTCATCGCCTACACCTTGGTTCCCATTGGCGGCTTCGAGTTCTTCATGGGCTTCACCCCGGAGGCGTTAGGGTTCCCCAGGAACCACACCGTTTTCGGGCCCACCCGCCACCCGAGATCGACTACTCGCAAGACGGATCTGAATCTGCCTCCTCCGCGGAGTCCGCGGATTCAGCTCTCCACTTCTGTGGTGTTGCCGGTCTGGGATCCGCCTCTCAGCCGGAAAGCAACGATCCCGAGTCCATCCTTCCTGCACTCCAGGACGATGCGATGTCAGATGCCGGATCTAGAGACACCGTTCAAGTCAACGTTGACTCTGATTCCGATGGAGAATCTGTTAGCATGTTTGAGCAAAAGGTTCAAAAGTGCTTCCACGCACCAGAATCGCAGCCTTCCGAGGTGGCAAGCTCAACTATGCAGCAGGCTTTCATGGCTGGTGCTACCAAGCTAAATCCGGCAAAAGCAACAGATCCTGCTGTTGACGGTACTCCGACTGCCACTTCGCCGGAAAGAGAGCCCCCGCCGGCTCCCATAAAGAAGTCACATCTGGAGCGAGGCGGATGCAGCAAGGAAGCCCTTGGCGACGCAGAGAAAGCAACTTTGGCGGAAGTGCTGAACACGCCAGTTAACGAGCAAACCTCGTTGGCGGATCTGGAGAAACTCCGTTCGGTTCTTGTCAACCAAACCAGGAGTCTCCAGGAGCAACACGAGGAGGTCATGAATTTGCTGAAGGAAGCAAAGACGGAGCAAGCTATGCTCACCGCCAAAAGGAACCTCTTCACCACTACTCCGGTGGCAAAACCGCCAACGAAGAGCACACTGCAGAACAAGGATCCGCCTCCCAAGGAGTTCAAGTCCCCTGCTCAGAGACTTGGTTTCAACTGGGCATCGGCTCCGCAGCGCAAGGACAAAAACGGAGATATTGTGCTTGGACATCCTCAACAACGATGACTACGACAAGGACGAGAAGATCTACTATGCCTCTACTCTAGCCTACAAGGCTTTGGAGCAACAGGCGCGTGCTGATTCTCACGCCAGTCAGGCGGACGCAAGAGGTGGCAGGTTACAGTCAAAGTCCGATGCCTGCATAGCTGCCGCTGGCGGCAACCCCAACGACCCATCTGGCTCCAGCAGCCATGGTAAGGGGAAGGGCAAGGATAAAGACAAGGATAAGGAGCCTCGCAAATCGCCGCCTCCCAGGAGACATCGCGATGAGGCCTCCCACACTGGAAACAGGCAGCAAGACCCACCACCTCCGCCGCCTAGAAGGGAAGGCGGGAGCAGAGACAACCAGCAGCCGGCAAGGAGTGGCGGCAACCATGATGGTCTTCCTCCGCCAAGGCGGAGCAGAGACAGCACCAGATCCCCACCGCCACCGCCTAGGCGAGAAGGCGGGAGTCAGGGACGCAACAATGAGCCTCGGCATAGCCGAGCAGCGCAGGACGAGCCTCGCGGTGACAGAACCAACAGAGAGCTCGCTCCAGAAGACGCACGTCATCGTCTAAATGACATTCAGGCTGGAAAGGAGGAGTCATACCTCGGCCCCGCATGCTTCGGCAACGCCATCCGCAATATCCGCATACCCCTGTCGTGGGATTGTCACGTCAGATGTCATAGCTGACTTCATAGGTGTGGGATTACGCGAGTCAAGCGTCTCCGAGCTTGGGATCGCAGGAACAGAAGATCGACACAGATTTACCCAGGTTCGGCCCCCTCAATGTGAGGTAAAAGACCTACTTCCTGCCTATCCTAGCTTTGTATTGATATGATGATCAAGGTGTTACAATGGAGGCGATCCAATGCGGAACTCGCCGAGTATGCTAGGGTTTAGGGCTCTGGATCGTGGATATTGATCTCGACCCGCTCTAAGTCCTGCGAGTCCTCCTTATATACATAGAGACTCGTCAGGTTACAAAGGAAACTTTCCCCACAAGGAACATGTTAACCAAGACCTACTCGGAGACTAACTCGTCTCCGTATCTTCTAGATGCTTCTCCTATGGCGGTTCAATATTGGGCTTGATCCCATATGGGCCTCTGTTTCGTGCGAGTAATCATAAGTCGCACTGATATGGGCCGCGGGTTAATCCAGAAAGTATTCCCCCGACATTAGCCCCCAAGTTTAGCTTGGACTTCGAGTGAAGGCTTCTTTATCTTGATAAGCCTCCTATCTGCACACTTGAATGTCCTGGCTGAACTCCAAATAATACTACTTGCATCTTCATACCTCTTCTTAGCGACTCAAAGGTCGCGACTTAAGTTGTTTCGATGGTTGATTTCAGATCTGAACGCCTTCCGCGCCTAGGTTATTTATCCCATATTCGTCTTTTTTCCTGGCGTTCCGTACCGGATTCCCAGGTTGCCTCTCCGCCACTTCTCCGCGTCGTCTCTGATCCTGCTTTTTGCGTTTGCAATCCTTTAGGGATCTTTATCTATCAGAAATAATGCCTCGCCGCAAATGCAACTGGAGGGATCGTGGATCGACGATGACTTCTTGGAATCCTTAACTGCCCGTGGCCTTCTCCCACCAAAGGAACAATGTGAATGGCGAGCGGCCGGCGAGGAGGTAATCCCTGACCCTCAACCAGGCGAAATAGTGATCTTTGCGGAGCATGTCGAGCGTGGATTCAAGCCCCCAGGTTCTCTCTTCTTCCGCTCCTTGATGCAGCGGTTAGGCCTTCGCTTCCATGATATTGGCCCTAATTCGATGCTGCAAGTGAGCAACTTCCATGTCCTTTGCGAGGATTATCTTGGTGTCCCCCCCTCTTTGGATTTCTGGCTCGCACTCTTCAGCTGCAACAGCTAAAGGGAAACCACAGATGGTCCTTTCCTTCAATGAGGCGCTATTTCTTTCCAACGCCGTAAGGGCAGCATTTTCCCGAAACTTTCCCTTGCTAAAAAGATCAAGGACTGGCAAAGGACGTTCTTCTATTGCAAGGATATTCTCCCGAAAACGAAGTTCATCTCCTTCCTTGGTCGCTACTTCCTTTCGAGGCAACCGATGCTCTGTCTTCTAAGCCTGATCCTTCTTCGTTGCCATCCATCGAGATTCTTCTGGACAGAGTTAGGGCATTGACGCTCCATGGTCTTACTGGACTGGATCTCATATCCTGCTGGACCAAATGGCGAATTCAACCTGTGAGTCGCCGCCTGCGACTTATAGTGGATTTTACTTGCCAAGCAGATGATGCTGACCGCGCTTGTCCTGACGACTAGGATAAAGGAGAATGGATAAACTTCATCCGCCGAGTTACTGACGAGGTCATCAGCTCGTATGACAACGTTGGCCTTGCTCCTTTCTGGGCTGAGCACAAGCCTTTTGTGGTAATGTTTGTTTCACAACTTTCTTCTTCTCAGATTTCTTCTTTTATGATCAATTGTCTCTGACTTGAGTTTCTTTTCAGATCGATCCTTATTTCTGGGTTCTCCCCTCAGAGGATGCCGACTCGAGTCAAAAGACTATTGCTGAGTCGTCAAGACGAGCCGCGGCTTCTGATGAGGATATACCCATGCATGATGCCACTTCTGATCCTGAGGATAGTGTATCTGAGGAGGAACAGCAAATGGCCAATGCTCTTTTATCTTCCTCTCCAGGCACATCTTTTCTGCAACTGCCTGAAGTACCTCGCAGATCCTCCAAACAGTCTTTATCTGAGAACTCAGAGGATCCTTCGCAACTTGAAAAACGCCGCAAGGCCTTGACATTATTAGTGGAAACAAGAACCGCTAAATCTTTAAAGTTTGCTAATCCTGACAAGCCTGCTTTCTCTTCTGAGCCTACCACCAAGGACTGCTTTTCAATGAGCTCAGGTACTTATATGCGACTTCTTCTTTTTCCTTCATATTTGCGTATCTTTTGACAAGGAACTGCTGATTAACACTTCTTTATAGGTTCAGATTTGCAAGATCTGTCCTCTCCTTCTTCTGGATGTCTGATGAAGAGCATCCGCATAGCCTCTGGGTATGGTTTATAGGTTCTTTTCAAAAATATGGCTCTGTTAGGTCGGCCTACTAATCCGCTTGGTATTTTGCAGGGCCATGCTCGAAGGAGACACCAAATCTAATTCTGACACTGCTTCCTCTCAGCCAGCCATGAGCAAAAATGCTACTGACGAGAACATAGGAGATAGCGATGGTGCGACTCACCCAAAGATATCACTAGAAGGAGATATTGCTGATGCTACTCCTACTGCAAATCCAGTCGCAATTCCATCCACAACTCCTGCTGCTGGTGACTCCAGATCGATCGCAGATGCTATAATTGCTGCTGGAGACAAGCACGCTGCATTGCTGCGCGACTTAGTCGAGCAATTTTCTTCGAGTCGCCAGGTATATGCTGTAGCCCCCAAGGATCAATACTTTGTGTCACTTCACGGGGTGTTGATCTTTTCTTGTTTTCAAACTTCGAGCCCCCAAGTTCCTGGATAATTTACTCATACTTGTGCTCTGTTTATTTTCAGCTTGAACTGTCTTTGCTTGGAACTTCCAGCTTAAAAGGTAAAGCTATTTCCATGGATCAACTGAGACTATGCAGCCTGGTCTGGAGCAGCATAATGTGATCATTAGGGATCAAGCTCAGGAAATAAAATCTCTCAAAAGCCAACTTGATTCTTGTGAGATCAATTCAAAGAACTTGAAGCAGGTTCTCAACAGCGACTCATGGAGAAGGATGAAATTATTAAATCCTTGCGTGAAGGGATGGCCCTTAAATCTGAATTAATTGATAGGCTGAAAGCAGACCATGCAAAAGAGCTCGCAGTGCGGGATGAAAAGTATAACTCGCTGTTCAAAGCTTTTGAGGGTTTTGGTCTATTGTCAAGTCATCCGTCCTCCAGCTTGCTGGTCTGTCTCTTATCCTTTGACCATGTATACTGCAGGCAACCATTATAAGTCGCTAACTCATATCTGACTTCCTTTTCTGATAGGCTCTGAAGCTCCAATTTCTCGCTCCAATTTAAAGGATCAGCTGGAATATCTTTCAAATTTGAACCAGCGCTTTTAAAGGTCGCAAAGGAAGTCATGACAACAATATCGCCTGCGACTGACGGCCCAAAACCTTGCGAGTATTGGATAAACAAACTGCTCAAGGCTCCACATTATGTCTCTGATTGGAAACGATCCTCTGCTCGCACCGGGCTGCGCATGTATTGACATTGCTCCGGGCGTATTATCCAGAGATAGATGTTGGCAAGATTGCTCGTCATGCCTGCTGGGTGCGCGCTGATGGCACTGAGCTTCCAATAAGTGAATACTTTGACATCTGGAAAGGGATGCGCGGATATGCCACAAAATTTGTTGACAATTTAGACTTGGGCACTTATCTTGATAAATTCAATCTTGATGGGAGCAAGGTGCCAAAGAAAAAGTCCTCAGAAGCTGAGTCATCCAAGGCCACTGCTCCATCATCAGGGTCTGGCGGCCCTTCTCCTTCGTCTGGCGGTGCCCTTATTATCAAGCCACCTGTGGCTTCAGCCACAAGACAGGCCGCACCAACCACTGCTCCTGTAACTAAGAAGCAGAAGAAATAAACAATAGTTATGGGACATGCCCGTTAGTCCATAAGACATTTATGTATGAATATTGCTTTTGCGACTTATAAACAAGTCCTTTTCTCGATACTTCCCTTAAGTAGACGCTCGCGCGGCTCAGAATTTCCCAGGTAAACATGCGTGTTCAGGGTCACTTGGCAGCCATGATAGGCGATCGCACTTTGATTGACACCGCACCCCAGTACTTTGGCCGCATAATGCAAGACGCTTCTAGCTTAAGGGTTGCCACTCGTTTGGCAAATTTGAGGTGCGATTCGCAATGCTCGAGACGAGCCCTCAAAGGTCAGTGATATATGAAATTCTAAAGACTCAGCGACTCAATGATAGTTGAGGCGAAACGACAAAACCCCTGACGCAAGGATAATTGCCGGCTTTATTTCATAATCACTCGATGTTTTACAAGGTATGACAAAGACGATGCAGGCCCTTTAAGTGCGGGTTTCTCTTCCCCGCAGGCCATGCATACTTGATACTCATCGCACTCAGCTGCGAAATAATACCCCTGAAGGAGCGGGTTGAACACCTCATTGGTTCATATGTGAGTCGCTAGAAGCGACTCAAGTCGAGCATAATAGCTCCGATGTATTTCTCATGTTAAAGCTGGGAACGAGCCCTTTGAAGGCCGGCCGCACTGAATTGCGGCGTAGTTTGAGTCGCATCTGTGTTACGGGGTCTCACAATAACTGGACCTCCCTGATTTTGATTGTTGATTGAGATTGGATCTACGCATATGCGCCACCTCCCATCTCCTTTTTGTATAAGTGCGACTCTTGAATACGTGCGACTTCATGATTGTAATTCACCATCCTGTGAATGCATCCTGCTGGCCGCCTCCGCGGTACTTCTAGTGCGACTCGCTTTGGGCTTCGAAGGCTCTTCTCTGATCTGTGTCCTTGTAAGGACTTAACGATGCAAGCCTCTTCTGCTATTGCGGACCCCGAGTATTCGCATTCAAGCGCTATCTGCCTGTCTCCATACACTGTGATCACGCCATTTGGTCCTGATATTTTCAGTTGCAGGTAGACGTAGCAGGGACGGGCAGTGAACTTGACGTAGGCTTCTCTTCCAAAGATCGCATGATATGAACTCTTATCAACCACAACTTCAAAGTCTAGGAGCTCCGTGCGAAAGTTGCGCTCGTACCCAAAACTGACTTCAAGGGTTATTTTTCCTATAGGTCGCGTAACAGCTCCCGGAATTATACCTTGGATTTCCCTTCTGGTCGGTCGCAACCGCGACTCTGGTATGTTCATCCTTCGGAGCGTGTCTTGATATAAGATATTTACTCTCCTCCTCCATCCATGAGGACTTTGTGCAACCTGTATCCTGCGACTTGTGGCGCGACCACAAGAGGTGGCTGTCCGGATTCTTTACTTCTGGGGGATGATCGGCGCGACTCCAAATAACCGACTGCTCTGTCCAGCGATGGCGCCTTTCTGGCGTCAGGTCATGACTACACTTCCCATCTCTGCGCGCTGCTTGCACTTCTACAGTGTGAAATTGCATTATGTTCCTTCTCTGCAAGGATTCTGGACTTTTATGAGAACTTTCTTTGTCCTTCTGTTGTATGGATCCCATGTAAGTTGCTCCTGGTACGTGACCTTCTCTCCACCTCCTATAATAATGGCACTGTGCCTTGGTATGGCTTGCTGGCCTACCATCCCTTCTGCGATGTAAATCGCAGGGAACGTCCAAGATCCCTTGGACGCTGTTGGGAGGTGGTTCCTTACTTCTTCCTTGCCTTTCTGGCTGACTCGCATGGCGTTCAGTTTGCGCTGCTGGCTGTTTTTCCTTTGGGATTTGCGGTAAGCCACTCACCACCTTCTCGGTTTCTCTGTACTTGTTAATGTCGCCCATAACTTGTCAAAGCTGTCTATCTTGTGCGCAGCGCGACTCAACTTATGTACCAGTGGCTCAAACCTACAATTCTTTTCCATGAACTGTATCGTGGACTGCACTGTTAAGCTTCCGGAGGAATCAAGGATTTCTGCGATTCTTTTCGCCCAATCGCGAGTCGTTTCGCTTTCTCTCTGGACACACTGCTTGAGCTTCTTCATATCCTCAGTTTGGAACCTCTTGAGAACTTAACTCTTAGATCTTCCCATGAATTTATTGATCTTGGTGGCAGCTTTGTAAGCCAATCCCTGGCCCTTCCTTGAATCACCAGGTGAAAATACTTTGCACGTACTTCTGGAGTTATGACAGGCCCTGTCATGTTCGCTTCATAGTTCTCTATCCACAAAGCAGGGTTTGATCCTCGCAATAGGTGGTTACCCGCTGCGACTCACCAAGGCTTGGAGGGAAACGAGTGAGTCGTATTTCCTCTCCAAAGCATGCTGGCCCTTTAGCAGCGAGTATGAGCTTGCTGGTGCTGTATCCTCATCTGAATCAATCTCGTCCTGAGCTGGCTGAGCCGCTGTGCGCCGGTGACTCGCCTTTTATCTCTTTCTCTTCTCCTAATGATACTTGTAAGCCTGCAAGCTGATTAACCACTTCTTCGACGCTATACTTTTCTTCACCCCATGACACCTCATGCTGCGGCTCATTGGGCGTGACTCCATACATGTTTGCTTGTTGTAAGGCGGCGGTTTGTAGTAGCTCAATCGCATGGCGAGCTTCCTTATCAGCTTGCGTGTCTCCAACTGGTACTATCCTTGATAATATTCCTATTGCGGCATGCACATTGCTCTCCGGGTTGCCGTGAAACTTTGTTTTCATCTCTCTTTGTCTATTTGATCTGGTGCTTTTGCTGCCAGCGGCGAAGTCGCCAATCTTCCTCTTGGAGTTTCTTTCGTTCAGGCGTCGTCTTGGTACAAATAGCCCGACGTTTTTGCTGCTGACAACGCAGTCGCTGATCTTCTTCTTGGAGCCTTCTGCGCTCTTTGCGAGCCTGTGCGACTCCTCACAAAGTTCTGTCCTGATAGCTTCAATCTCTTCGATCTTTGGGTCTTCTTCCTGATTTGGTAAGATCCCCAAATAGGTTTTGACGAGGAAGAGACAGGTGCTTCTGTTGTAGCCTGATGTAGCTCTTCCAACACGCGGACCCTGACCGGTCGCAATTCCTCCGTTGACTTGCTTCCTTGAATCGCGCCCGTAGGCTTGCGACTAACGGAGCCGATGAAAACTTTACTGATCCAATGGGAACTATGTATCCAAACTCGACATGATCTGCTTCGGGTCCCCACTCTGAATCGTCGATGAAGGGGACTCCATTGATGTCTTCAACTTGGCCGGTGGCGATGTCCTTGAATCCCGATCTCGATCCTGCGCGGAACGTGACGCTTTTGACCGCAGGCCCCACGGTGGGCGCCAACTGTCGTGGGATTGTCACGTCAGATGTCATAGCTGACTTCATAGGTGTGGGATTACGCGAGTCAAGCGTCTCCGAGCTTGGGATCGCAGGAACAGAAGATCGACACAGATTTACCCAGGTTCGGCCCCCTCAATGTGAGGTAAAAGACCTACTTCCTGCCTATCCTAGCTTTGTATTGATATGATGATCAAGGTGTTACAATGGAGGCGATCCAATGCGGAACTCGCCGAGTATGCTAGGGTTTAGGGCTCTGGATCGTGGATATTGATCTCGACCCGCTCTAAGTCCTGCGAGTCCTCCTTATATACATAGAGGCTCGTCAGGTTACAAAGGAAACTTTCCCCACAAGGAACATGTTAACCAAGACCTACTCGGAGACTAACTCGTCTCCGTATCTTCTAGATGCTTCTCCTTATGGCGGTTCAATATTGGGCTTGATCCCATATGGGCCTCTGTTTCATGCGAGTAATCATAAGTCGCACTGATATGGGCCGCGGGTTAATCCAGAAAGTATTCCCCCGACACCCGCGACATGACATCAGTGTCAAAAAGTTGCCAGAGGTATAACGGAGCTGACAAACCCAACTCGTGGTTGTTGGATTATGCGTTGGCTGTCGAAATTGCCGGGGGCAATGGCTTAGTTGCCGCACGTTTCCTACCCTCATGCTGGAGGGCACAGCTAGAAGCTGGATTGAAAACTTGCCGGAAAAATCTGTTCACAGTTGGCTGGATATGGAGCGGGTTTTCACCCAACACTTCCAGGGCACGTACAAGCGCCCAAAGACATATACAGATTTAACGCACTGTGTGCAAAGGCCAGACGAAACCGCGTCCGCCTTTCTGGCAAGGTGGATTCAGACAAAGGCAAGCTGTGAAAACGTCGACGACAACCAGGCAATCCATGCCTTCACACATGCTTGTTGAAGGGATCAAGTCTCCGACACAAGCTTGTCCGTATGCAAGTCAAAGATCTTGGGGTCATGCTTGAAGTTGCCGCCATGTACGCTCAGGCGGATGATGATGCACGTGACGGCGAAGGTGCCCATGACATGGCGCCAAGCAAATGTGCAAATTATAAGCGAAAAGCTCCCAATGAAGACAAGGCTGGTCCATCCAACGAGGTCGCCGCCGCCTTCGAAGGCAAAGGCGGCAAACGCAAGTGGAAGAACAAGGGCAAGGGCAAGGAAACTACTCCCAGCAAAAATCGCATGTCATATGAAGAAGCAAAATTGCTGCCTTGTCCAATTCACGCGCACCTTGGCAAAGTTAACCACACGTTGGGTGAATGCCGCTTCATTGATGACTTCAAGAAAGACCCTGAGTTGGCTGGAAGCCGAAAAAGGCTAAAAAGGCGGAAAAGACAAAAAAGGAAGACGACGATGAGGCTGTTTCCATGTCAGAGGACGAGGACCCAAAGCCATCTCGCAAGGAGAAAAAGTTCCCCAAGGTACACGAGCAACTCGTGTGTTTCCTAGGCACTCCCTCTGCGAAGGAAGAGAAGGCGGAACTACGTGAGCTCAACGCCACGGTGCCAGACGTTCCCCAATATCTCAATTGGTCTGAAGCTCCAATTACATGGGACAGGGACGATCACCCTGACCGTGTGCCGCATCCCGGCAAGTACGCCCTCGTTGTCGACCCAATTGTCGCCAACTTCAAACTGACCAAGGTGTTGATGGACGGAGGCAGCAGCCTCAACATCCTTTATGAAGACACCTTGAAGCGCATGAACTTGACGGAAAGCCAACTTGACTACAGCAAAGTCACCTTTCACGGCATTGTGCCGGGAAGGCAAGCCAAGTCAAAGGGAAGCATAAAACTTGAGGTTACCTTTGGAACCGAGCCAATTACCGCACAGAGTATATTCGGTTCGAGGTAGTCCCCTTCAAGAGTGCTTACCATGCCATCTTTGGACGGCCTGCTTTCGCCAAGTTCATGGCGAGACCATGTTACATCTACAGCAAGTTGAAGATGCCTGGACCCAACGGTACCATTACCGTCAACGGCAACTTCAAAAAGGCAAAAGAGTGCGAACGTGGCAATGCCGCCTTCGCCGAAGCTGTCCTCCACGCAGAGGAGCTAGCCATGCTGAGAAAGGAAACTGATACGTCAAAGTTGCCGGAAAAAGTGCAAACTGCCGAACCAAAGCAGTCCTTCAAGGCCTCTGATGACACAAAGAAGGTGGATCTGGTCAAAGGTGATAGCTCCAAGCAAGTCACCATTGGATCCGGCTTAGATGACAAATAGGAAAGCGCGCTCGTCGAGTTCCTCCGTGAGAACGGGGACATCTTTGCATGGTCATCTGCCGACATGCCAGGTGTTCCCAGGGAACTTGCCGAGCACTCTCTTAATGTCTTCAAAGGAGCCAAGCCTGTCAAGCAAGGAATCAGACGCTTTGGTGAGAAGAAGCGGCAAGCTATTGGCAAGGAGATCATCAAGTTGCAGGAGGCAAAGTTTATTAGGGAGGTAGTGCATACTGATTGGTTGGCAAATCCTGTACTTGTTCCAAAACCTAATAAAGAGCTGAGGATGTGTATCGATTATACCGGTTTGAACAGGTGTTGTCCTAAGGACCACTTTGCTTTACCACGTATAGATCAGGTCATAGACTCCACAGCCGGCTCCGAGCTGCTGTGCTTTTTGGACGCGTACTCCGGGTACCACCAAATTAAAATGCGGGAATCAGACCAACTTAAAACAGCGTTCACCACGCCCTACGGAACCTTCTGCTACATTACGATGCCCTTCGGCCTAAAAAATGCCGGCGCTACGTATCAGCGGTGCATGCAAAGATGCCTTAACGAACAAATTGGCCGCAATGTTCACGTCTACATTGACGACATTGCCGTCATGTCTCGGAAAAAGGCGGATTTGCTGGAAGACCTTCGAGAAACCTTTGACAATCTTCGGGTGTATAGGATGAAACTCAATCCAAACAAGTGCGTGTTTGGAGTTCCTGCCGGCAAGTTGCTTGGCTTTATCGTTTCCGAACGAGGAATTGAGGTCAACCCGGAGAAAATCAAGGCAATTCTCAACATATCCAGGCCAACTTGCCTGAAGGACGTGCAGCGCCTAACCGGCTCCGCGGCTGCCGTCAGTCGTTTCATTAGCCGTCTTGGTGAAAAGGCTATGCCTCTTTACCGGCTATTGAGGAAATCCGACAACTTTGAGTGGACAGACGAAGCAGATGCCGCCTTGCAACAGCTAAAGGTAGCATTAACGTCTGCGCCAATTTTGGCAGCACCTCGTCCAGAGGAGCCAATGCTGCTATATATCGCTGCAACCAACTTGGTTATCAGCGCAGTTATGGTTGTGGAACGCAAGGTGGAGACGGCAGATGTATCCGAACAGCGTCCCGTCTACTTCATTAGTGAAGTTTTCTCCGCCTCGAAGCAGCGTTATCCGCATTACCAGAAGCTGGCATATGGTGTTTTTTACGCCGCCAGGAAGTTGAGACATTACTTCCAGGAGCATTCATAACTGTGGTGAGCAAAGCACCTCTGGGAGATATAATAAACAATGCGGATGCAACTGGCAGAGTTGCCAAATGGGGCATTGAACTTGCCGCCTTTGACATCACGTATAAACCCAGAAATGCTATTAAGTCTCAAGCCTTAGCAGATTTTGTTGCTGATTGGACAGAAGCCATGGATGAAATACCTCTCCCTGAATCAGAGTACTGGATCATGCACTTTGACGGATCAAAGATGCTTCAGGGCTCGGGGGCTGGTGTTGTGCTGAGAAATCCCCAGGGAGACAAGCTCAGCTATGTGCTACAAATTCATTTCAAAGCAACCAACAATGTTGCCGAATATGAAGCACTTCTACATGGTTTACATATTGCCAAGGAACTTGGCGTCCAACGCGTTCTCTGCTATGGTGATTCAGACCTGGTTGCGCAACAGATACGTGGTACATGGGATGCCAAAAGTGCAACAATGGCGGCATATCGCGCTGCTGTTGACGAATTTGCCAAGTGCTTCCTAGGATACGAGGTCCGCCACATCCCAAGGGCCGAAAACGAGGCGGCAGATACACTTGCCAGATTGGGTCTGAGCGCAAAAAGGTACCAAAGGATGTTTTCCTGGAACATCTCCACAAGCCGTCAATAAAAGGAGCTGACCTTCTTGATCCAGAGGCGGCAGAACCAGTGGAAGAGGCCAGCTATGCCGTCTACTTGGTAAAGCCGGACTGGACAACCCCATACTTGAATTTCCTGGTCAACCAAGAGTTGCCGGAAGATGAGGTATTGCGACGGCAAATTGTAGAAGAGCCAAGGCATTCACAATAATCAAAGGTGAACTGTACAAGCGTAGTACTACTGGAGTCTACCAACGTTGCATTTCACCAGAGGAAGGCAGAAACTTGCTGGATGAGATACATGCCGGAGTTTGCGGACATCATGCTTCGTCCGTCCATTGTATCAAAAGCTTTCCGGCAAGGTTTTTATTGGTTGACAGCCAAGGAGGATGCGGAAGATATCGTCAAACGCTGCAAAGGCTGCCAACTATATGCCCGACAACCTCACATGCCGGCTCAAGAGCTGAAAACAATACCCATCACTTGGCCTTTTGCGGTCTGGGGCTTGGACATGGTTGGTCCGTTTAAGACGGCACCTGGGGGCTACACGCACTTGCTTGTAGCTGTAGACAAATTCACCAAATGGGTTGAAGCTAAACCTATTAAAAAGCTTGATGGCGCCACAGCCGCCAACTTTCTGTGGGGCATAATCTCTCGGTTCGGGGTGCCACATAGCATTATCACCGACAATGGCACGAACCTCTCGCAAGGCGAAGTTGAGGAGTACTGCGACAAACATGGCATCCGGCTGGATTTGGCTTCCGTAGCACATCCCCAGGCAAATGGTCAAGTAGAGCGTACAAATGGCTTGGTTCTGCAAGGAATCAAACCTCGTCTTGAAGTACCTTTGCACAGGGCAGCTGGGGCTTGGGTTGAAGAGTTGCAATCTGTCCTTTGGAGTTTGCGTACAACACCAAACAGATCAACCAAGTTTACTCCTTTCTTCTTAGTCTATGGCGCTGAAGCAGTATTGCCATCCGACATGATGTTTGACTCCCCCAGAATTCAAGCCTACGTCGAGCAAGACGCAGAAGATGCAAGACAGGACGGCCTTGACCTACTTGACGAAGAACGCGATGTTGCCCTTGCACGATCCGCCATCTATCAGCAGAATTTGCGCCGGTATCATAGTCGAAGAGTGCGACAACGTAGTTTTAGAGTAGGTGACCTGGTTCTCCGCCTAATCCAAGATAGGAAAGGCTTGCATAAGTTATCCCCTCCATGGGAAGGGCCCTTTGTGGTCAGCAAGTGCTGCTCAATGGTTCCTACTACTTGATGGACATAAGAGATGGCTACAAGAAGAGGAGAGACGTAAGCGGAAGCGCAAGGTTGACGACAAGTATGAAGAAACCAAGCGTCCATGGAACATTGAGCAGCTACGTCCTTTTTACACTTAGCAATTTTGATTGTAATAAGTATTATATGATTATGAAATAAAAGTCTGTGGTTTGCTCAGTCCGTCTAGAGATCATGCCATCTTTTGTCTTTTCTTGCAATCATATATCTGTTATGTCAAAAGTTACCAAAATTTTTGCTCCGTGCTAATGGTTCCAACTTTTTTGACATTTGCCGTCCGTCCGGCTAAAATTAAGCAAACAACCTTTGCACCGCCTAATATGACTATCTGTTTGTTTAAGTGTGGGTCGCCTAGTAGTATGTCGTTGGCACCAACATGCCGGCTTTAGTCTCTGTGTCTAAACTAATTGGTATTGCACCTGGTTGGCACAGCTGAAGTAACTGAGATGAGGTTCCGCCAACATATGAAAAGTCAAGCATGCAAACACAGATACATTTTTAAGGCGGGCCACTTAAAATAAGTCTACCGCCAAGTGTAGCATAAAAGTTGGCCCAACAAAAGTTATTTACACCCAGATCAAATAAGACAAGTTTTTTGCGTCAACAGAATAACGCAGTTTGACTTGTTGCATTGTTCGCAGGAAATTCTAAGGAGCTGCCGCCTCGGTCGATGCCGCCTCGGGGGCTTGGAGGGTGGCTTCGCCATTCTTGGGGCTGCTTTGTTCCGCCTCGCCGCCTGTGATGTCCATGCCGGCAACTGAAGATGCTTCGCCTGCGACAAGATGCGGATCTGGGTGCTCCTTGTAGAAGACGTTGAGATCCACCATGTTGGCGACGCGCGTGGCATAGCCGGCAACAGAAGCCATCACTTCTTGGAATCAATGGCATCGCCATTTTCATCCTCAGTGGGCATAAACTCTGTTACCTGGTGCATGTCCGCCTCGGCGTACCAAGCCTTGCATAGGGCAAGGGCAACTTTGGCAGCGCCGCGGGCGGCGGAGCGTAGCATGCCTTCGCGCTCGTTGCCCGCCTTCGTTAGGAGCTCCGGCACCGCGTCAAGGACCACTGGATCACTGTCTTCACCCGGGTAGAACTTGCCGGCGAATGCTTGGCCTGCGCCTATGATGTTGGTGATTATTTCACCTACTTTCAGAATGCGCGCTAGGCGGGGAGAATTATCCTCCGTATCGCGCAAGTTTGCCGGGGCTGCAAGGAGAAAAATTTCACAAGTTAAATGCAAGTCGGCAAGAAGTTCCAAAATGCAGGGATGCAAGCAAAGGAGAGCAAAATTACCAAGGACATTGTCATGGATGGCGTTGATTTCATCCAAGTGAGTGGCCAGAGTCTCTCGGCAAGTTGAACCGCATTGGCGTGCTTTTCGTGCTGAAGCTTCGAGTTCTTGGTCACCTCGGCAAGACTGTCGGTCAGATTTTTAATCTGATCCGTCAACTTGCTTACCTCGGTGCCGTGGTTCATGTCGCGCTCCTCCAGCTCCTTGGCGTGCTCCGCCTTCAGTCTCATGACCTCCTGGGCTAGATCTGCAGCTTCGTTCATCAAAGCTTGCATGTTAGCCGAATTGTTGAGGACTTCTTGCGCAGTGTTTAACAGTTCTACAATTACGAAAAAGGAAGAAACTCCGACTAAGATAATTGTCGGATAGACTATGGCAAGCTTGACGGATGAGAAGAAGGCAAAGAAGGTCTAACCTTCATCTTTCTTGCGAGCTTCTTCGAAGCTGGCAAGTTGCGCATTCTTCATCTCCAGCTCTTGTTGGAGCTCCTTGACCTCGTTCTTCTTGTTCTCTGTGGCTGTAAATAGCTCATGGTGGGAGGACAAGGTAACCTGCAAACACAAGAGCAGCAAGGTTAGGTCGTACAGTATTAGTTGACCACTCCGCCGGCTAAAAACAATGTTTTTAACCGACAAAGTAGTCGGGGGCTATAACTATGTACTGTCATACCTCAAGCTGTCTTTGGAGGTTGCTTTGAAGATCCCTCATGTGCTTGTACCACTCTTTGGTACCGTCGCACATAGTCTGGAGAGTATGGCGCGGATCCATTACGGAATATTCAGCTGTAGGGTTGGGGACGGAGCTCGATCCGCCAAGTTTGGCCTTGGCCGCCTCTGCCGTTTCCTTCTTCACGGCCATGATCCGAGCGGCATCATTAGCCGTAGCTTCAGCCGATCGTTGGGATGTGTTGGCGGCAACTTTCTTGCCCGCCGCTTTCTCTGCTGCCTCCTGTGCAGAGCCGGACGATCTCACCCTGTCCGCCATAAAAGTTCCCGGGCATAGAACCGCGGGAATATTGGTTGCAGGAGTGGTTGGTGCAGTTGCCGGAGAAAATCTCAACGGCTTGCCTCTGCCGGCTGTCGCCTTTATGTTGGCGCGCAGCTTGGGCATATTGGGTCTGGCCCTGAAAGAAGACGAAAACAAGTTAGCGAAAGGTTGGCTTAAAAGTAAAGTAATCCAAGTTGGCGGTAGCTCACCGTTGCTTGGAGGGGATCCTACTCCCCAAAATCTCATCTTCCGCCTCAGTGGTGATGGCGGCTTTCTTCCTCTTCTCCATCTCCCTGGTGGAGATGAGCTTGCGTTTCCTGCTCTTGGCCCCAGTGTCGTAGTATCTGGGGGCCAAGTCCTCCTCCTTCAGGGTTGCCAGCTGAATAAGAAAAAGCAAGTTAGTCTTGGCTCTGGCAAGGAAAGCAAGTGCAGCAAAGTAAGGGAAGTTCCGCCTTACCTCTGGGGCTGGGTTGTCGTGGGTGAACATGGCGACGCTTTCAGACGCCTTAACAAACCTCGGCTGGATGAGTTCTCGTAGCCGGTAAAGAAGCACGTCAATGTCAAGCGTGCCGTCAGCTTCCTCCGCCTTGTACTCGCACATCTTGAGTGGGCGATGGCGCAGAGGCATAATCCGCCTTGATAGCCAGCACAAGACGGTGTCGACACCGTCAAGGTGAGGAGGGACCATGGTCTTCGTGAGAAACTCGATCCGCCTAAATGCTAGGCGGAGTTCCTCTGGCAAGTTGGTGGCTGGCTTCTCAGTCCAATGAGCTTGATGTTCTGGAGGAGAGTTGACGAAAGGCGGGATTCCCACCGTCTTGCCGGGTGCGGGGATGTCCTTACAGTAAAAGAAAGTGCTGGTCCAGTTCTTTACGGATTCCACGTAGGGAATCTTTGGGTACCAAGCACCTTGGCGACAATTAAAGGTAACGCTGCCACAAGTTGCCAGCGCTCCGCCAGAAATGGTGTGTCCGCGGCAGATAAAGCAATATTTAAAGGCTTCTACAGTAGGTGCTATGCCTAAGTAGCCTTCGAATAGAGCTTGGAAGCCGGCTAACACTAAGATGCTGTTGGGCGCAATGTTATGTGGTTGCAGCCCATAATGGTCTAGGATGGCGGAGAAGAAGGCGGAAGGCGGTAAAGACATACCGCGTAATAGATGAGAGGTTAAGATAACCCTCTCACCTTCAGCCGGCTCGGGGACAGATTCGTCTCCCGGAATCCGCCAACCACACTCCGCCTGGGTTGGCAGGAAGCCGCCTTCTTCCAGCTGCTTCATGTACGCTTCCGTCAAACATGACGGAAGCCAGTAGCGAGAGCCTAGGTCAGCCGCCTCCTCCTCTTCTTCTTCCTCGCTATCCTCGCCGGCGGCGGTCTCTGCGTCGATTAGAGGTTCAGGCGCCGCCGTCGCCAGAGGAGCTACGTCGAGAGGGGAGGAGATGGATTCCGCCGCCGCTGCAACCGGCGCCGGAGAAGAGGATGTTGCCCCGCCCGTGGCCGTGGCGGGGAGCGTAGAAGAAGAAGGGGCGGAGCTCGTCGCCGCCGCCGCAGCCGATCCAGATCCAGATGCGGTCGCCGCTGCGGCCGCCGCCGTTGCTTCCTTCAAAGGGCTCGTCTCGCCAGTGCTAGCCATTGGAAGGTGGGTGCGCTGCTGGGTGCGGTTCGCTGGAGCTGGCAGTGGAGGAGGAGCGCTCGAGGTGGAGGAGGCAAGGGTTTGTGAGGAGTGGGGAATGGATCGATGCGGCAGGCTTCGAAGGTTTTAATACTCCCTGCGCCGAGATTCGCGCGAGAGATAGGGCAAGGGTGAGATTTTCGCCACGTGTCCACGATTTGCACGTCGTGGCAACGGTGTCCGCGAAATTGTCTCCTCGATTCCCGCGCGTAGTGGAGAAGTCATCAGGAGGTTCAAACTGTCGTGGACCCATGACGTCATTCGTCAACATTTGACGGAAATTGTCAGTTTGACAAGACCACACGTGGAAGACCTCTGACAACTTGTCAGATCCGTCTTTCCCATGTTGGCGGCTCTGTTCCGACAATTTTTGACGGACCGTCGCCTATATTTCTACTGTGGAATGCTTCAAGCTCTTCAGACGCTCGCAAGACAAGATGGAAGTTATCGGCAAAAGAAGACGGTGCCTGAAGAACTTAAACCTTTCCAGGGGCTAATGTTGGGGTTATACCAACTAGGGGTATCACCAACATGGCAAATCCGGCTAGTCCCGGGTGGCCCGCAGTGGTGGTTAAGGCTTTGCCTACCGGGCGGCCCAGATAGCCGGCAATTCAAGGAAGGCGGATGCCGACAAGACGGAGGCCCAAGACCGAAGCCCAACAAGCCAAGAAGACATAGGCGGTAGGCGGCATACTTGCCGGATAGGTTTAGGACTCTGTAGTCTTGCCGGATACGCTACGACCTTGTACCCTGCGTCTGGCCGCCTATATAAGCCGGACCAGGGAAGCCTTTAGGGCACGATATTCTACTCTCATTGTAACCTGTAACACGGCTATTGCCTTATAGTGAGTTATAGCAGCACGTAGGATCTCGCCACCGCAGCGAGATCTGAAGCTGGGTAAACCGCCGTGTACAATCCCGACCTCGACGACGTCCACCTTCTTGCCCTACGTTCACCCTTGGCTAGAGGACCCCCGTCTCCTATCTACGATGCCAATACGTCGACAGACACACTGATCATGGGATCGCTGATGTGTAGGCACAAGGGAATTTCAGACAGCTAGTCCGGGGTCCCCACAGGCAGAACAATGATCATGGCGAAAGTCCCACATGAGTACTTCTTCCGACCCGAAGAGGTCCATGTTGACTTTTTAGCACTCTTCCAGTTATACAATTTCGACGCCCTCGACAAATCACTTATGAGTTGCTATTGTCTGTAAGTTGTTGAATTCATTGTCTACATATAAGTTGTTCAGTTTTTCAGTTGTTCAGTTCATTGCATGTAATTTTCCTCATTATATCATTTTGTACTCTATTATGCAGAATGAAGATCCGGGAAAGTAAAAAAATGATCTATAGTGTTGGGTTCATTGACTCAGATAAAGTACATATACATTCGCTAACGACGAAACCCGACGAGACGGCAGAAAACCATCTAAGGTTTCTAACGGAGCAAAATTTCTGTGACCACATACTGTTTCCTTACAACTTCCAGTGAGGGTCTTACTCTGTTGTACACATTCACTTTTGCTTACTCGATGTTAAGTGTAATTGATGAGTTACTGACGTATATATAAACATGTGCAGGTTCCACTGGATTCTGCTAGACATTCAAGTTGATAAGGGAATAGTTGAAGTCATGGACCCATTAAACAGACACCTGGAAGAGTTCCGCGACATGCAGGACATGCTCCAGAGGTAATTTTCGTGCTATATCGGTCTCTTTCGTTGATTTCATGAGATATCAGGTAATGAATAACTCATTCATTAATTCATTTTCTTTGCCGGGCAGGGTTTGGAATCTGTTCAGGAGTGTGGTGACGGGTTCCTTTACTGAGAAGCTGACGTTTACTCCGGCCACGGTAAGTAGTACGAGATATGTCCGTGCATCTCTTTACTTCTAGTTTCAATAGAATTATGATGCTAGATTATTATTTTGATTGAATTCTATTCTCGTAAAGTGCGCGAGGCAGCCACCGGGGACGAATCTATGTGGATACTACGTTTGCGAGTTCATTCGCACGTTTACCACTGAGCACAATGATTATAGACTCGACGTAAGCAATACCTTCACAACATTATTTTATTACCGTCACTTTTTGTTATCATGGTTGATGTTCATATTGATCTCCTTTTCTTATATAGTTCAATATAATGCGGGATCGGCTCCTACCAGAGCAACGCCTACTAGAAATTGCAGAGGAACTGGCGGGATTTTTGTTGAAAGAGATGGTAGACGACGCCGGAGAATTTAGTGTGAATAGGCGCTACTGATGATCCCTGGCCGTGTAATCGAATAGACGGGCTCTAGTCCCGGTAATTGTGATCTCCATCTAACTATCAAAATTGTATATATTTGTATTCTCGATCGTAAGACAAGTTATCTTATATATGCACGAACGTGTGCGGTATGTGGTAGCGTAGAAATATACGAAACTATTTTGAAATGGAAGAAAGAAATAAAACAAAACAAATAAACCCTAAACCCTAAAGAAATAAATAAAAGAAAACAAAAATATCATTAGTCGCGGCCCGCTATACGAGCCGGGACTAAAGGGGTTGTCCCCAGCGCGCTCCGCGGCGGCCACGTGGGGGGCCTTTGGTCCCGGCTAGTAACAGGGCCGGGACTAAAGGTTGGTCCTTTAGTCCCGCTTGGCCTGTCCCGGTTGGCCAACTGGGACTAAAGCCCCTCACGGGCCGGGACAGTAGGCCCTGTCTCCACTAGTGACACTAAGGCTCACTGGGACTCATTTCTGGAGTACAAGAATTCGGAACTAGCTAAGGAAAGGTCGAAAAAGAATTAGGATAATGTAGCGAAAAAGAAATATCACCATAAGATGGGGGCAGGTGGCTACAGAAGTGCCGAGACTAAGTGGGATCAAGTTGAGGCCGACATGCGCGGAAAAGGGATCACTCCAGCTACAGAGGCGTGACCCCACATGGGGCGGAGTATGACATGGAAACAGGGGAGTTCGCCAATTGCGTGGCCCCACCAACATCCATTTTTCACCAAGTGTTTAGCCCCAAGCCCTACATCAGCGAAAATTGCAAATGACTCCCGAGGTAAAAGGAGCTCGTTTTTTTAAATAAAAATCAGCACTTTTGAGTTTTCAAAAATCAAGAAAAATTCCCAGATGAAGATAGTGTCAAGATCTACAAGCGCGCAAAAGTTAACTCAAAATTCGTCGTATTTTGGGCTGCACAAAAAAGACAAATCGTAAAATTTCAAGTTATTAAAACTGTGTATTGTTCATCCCCCATTTGTCATTTTCGCCCAGCCCACAATACATCGCACACTTGTATATCTCGACACTATTTACATCTGGATTTTCTCTATATTTTTGGAAACTCGAAAGTGCCGACTTTAATTCCATGTAACTCGGGAGCCATTTGTCCACTCTCGTTTGAAACATAGTACTCCAGGTTATATAACTGCTCGGACGAGCTAGGTCTAGTTTTTAAATTTAAAATGCGTTTTATTGACCGTGGGAACGTGTGCTCTACGAGTCAAAGTCAATTTCTGACAATTAGTTTTTATAGCGAATGCTTTGTTATTTTCGGTTGCCACGATGGATGCAGTTATTGTCCTTGTCCAGAGAGAAGAAGGGACGTGAGTGAGCGCGTCAATTTTTTTTTGTCTCCGTCCAGTGCCATCGACATCACGGGCTCCTCTCTCTCTTTCACACACACATTTCCACAGCAATCAGCTTGGCGGGTTCCTCTCTGTCATTTATGTGTGCCAACGAATCGGTCTACCACTCGCTCTCATCGGATTATTGGGCATTTTCGATCTCGTCGACTTACTGCGCTTCTTTCCTCAATTCTTACGCATATTCTTGTCTTCTTTCGTACCACACGTTCGTCTACTACTACTAGTATAATATAATGACACTGAATTTGGAAAATCAAATACGCTTGGTTCTCAGAGCACAGAAGCCATAGCCCATAGCCACATATATCACAGTACCACGCATGGGTCTTTTTCTACGAACCGGTATTCTCAACGTCGACCAGCTACAACTATTATTGATGATTAAACACTGAAAGATACTGGTGACGCCCCACGTCGCTTGGTTCTCAGAGCACATCAGCCATAGCCACATAGTCCATGATACCACATGATTTTTATCTTTAGGAAACGGTGTTTTCCTTCTAATTTCGAAATAAAATTTGAGAGTACCGATCAAATGTAGCGTTTCATTACAACGGATATTTTTCTCATGGATCGTCGTTGCCGGCGAGGACACGGCTCCTCTTTGGAATGCCAGCTTGAGTGCAACTCCTCTTCGCCATGTTTTGGCGATCGGACTCTTCATATGCGCGGCAAGTCGTCGTCAATCTATCACTCCCTGGCGCTTGCAGTATCTTCTGCGTTTCAGCAGCGAATCCTCTCCCGTCTTAACGGTTGCTCGCAAGCTGCATACGCTACTTCAGTTTAGTTTTGTATCGACCATGCTACCATTACAATGGCCAGACCCATTATTTGCCCCGGGACAACGATTTAAAAAAAAACACTACAGCCAACGGCTAGGTTAACAAAATGCCACCACAATTATGTTACGGTTTCAAATAACCACTGGTTTAGGGCTAACACCACTAGTTTTTTTTTTAGAAAAGGGGGTGCGGATCCCGGCCTCTGCATCAAAATGATGCACACAGCCGCCGCATTTTATTGCATAGTTTCAATATCCAAAAAGTTTACAATTCACGGATCACAGAGTGTGGAGATAAAAATCAACCAAAGGAATATCAAGAGTCTAAACATCTAGTCTTCTAGGATTTAACCATCTGACCAAATGAGGTCGTTGGTGTCCTCTACGACATGAGTAGGTGACACGACCACCATCATGCATATACATGCGGTATCCATAATCCCCCTCTGATCCGCAGGTAGGAGTAAGGACCACGCGTTGATCCTGTAGATTGCTTTGTTGATAACCTGCAAATAATGAGCAATAGAGATTTTATTAAAAACAACATCATTTCTGCCATTCCAAATGGACCAAAGCAAAGCTGATACGCCTATACTTATCCGTGCTTTTGTTTTGGTGTCAATTCCATTCAGCCAAGTACCAAACATATGCGCAATGCTGGTAGGCTTTGGGATATTGTAGGTAAAATGAACAAGTCTCCAAATACTGCGAGCAAAGGAACACGTAATGAAAAGGTGTTCAACAGATTCTGTCTCATTACAAAATACGCATTTTGTACACCCTATCCAACGTCTTCTAGCAAGATTGTCTTTGCTTCGCAACACCTTCCGGTGTAGGAACCATAGGAAGATTTTAATTTTCAAGGGTACTTTCAATTTCCACAGTTGCTTGCTAAAATACCGTGTGTGTCCATTCAGTAAATCAGCGTAGAGAGACTTAACTGAGTACACACCGTTGGCATTCAAGCTCCATTTGAAAGTATCTGGCGCATCTATTAGATTAACTCGCATTAGTCTCTTCACTAGGTGCAACCAAGCATTCCATTTGTTCCCAACAAGTGGTCGCCTAAATTTAATAGCTTCCGACAGAGGTGTTACCATCATGACATCCGCTACCCGAGCATTTTTAAGCCTTACTATGTTATAAAGAGAGGGATAGTCGTTCGCTAACGAATTTTGGCCTAGCCATGTATCCTCCCAAAACCGAACCTGGAGACCGTTCCCTACAGTAAACATCCCACGTTGAAAAAAATCATGTTTTACCTTAACGAGTCCTTTCCAAAAAGGAGAATCGTTATGCTGAGCTTCCACTTGTGAAAGTGTTTTTTCATGAAGATATTTATTCCTCAAAATTTCCTGCCAAACTCCTTCTTCGTTGGGCAATTTAAAAATCCAGTTACATAGTAAACATCTATTCTTTATATCCAAAACCTCAATTCCTAATCCGCCCTGATCCTTAGGCCGGCACACAATGTTCCACCTCGTCAACCTATACTTTTTCTTTTTGTTATCACTTTGCCAAAAAAATCTTGATCTATAGAAGTCTAACCTTTTTAATACCCCCTTAGGTATTTCAAAGAAAGACAATAAGAACATTGGCAAGCTTGTAAGAACGGAACTTATAAGGACCAGACGGTTTCTGTATGAGACCATCTTTCCTACCCAGGACGCCAACTTTCGATCAAAACGATCCTCTACAGGTTTCCATTCTTTGTTCAAAAGCTTTCTGTAATGAATCGGAATGCCCAAGTATTTGAATGGTAAAGAGCCGACCTCACATCCAAAGACTTGGCGGTATTCCTCTCTCTCCTCATTGGCCTTACCGAAACAATAAATTTCACTCTTGTGAAAATTTATTTTTAAACCGGACAACTCCTCAAAAAAGGATAAAATAAGTTTCATATTAACCGCTTTCTCAAGGTCATGTTCGAGGAACAGGATAGTGTCATCCGTATATTGGAGGATCGATACACCACCATCAACTAAATGAGGAATCAACCCCCCTACTTGCCCATCCTCTTTCGCTCAAGCAATTAGAATCGCTAACATATATGCCACCAAATTAAACAAGATAGGTGATAGAGGGTCCCCTTGCCGTAATCCCTTAAGAGTTTGAAAATAATGACCGATATCATCATTTACTCAAACTCCAACACTTCCTCCTTGCACAAACCTCGCAATCCATTCACACCACTGTGGTGCAAGCCCTTTCATGCGTAGGACTTGTTGTAAAAAAGACCATTTTACTTTATCATATGCGTTTTCGAAATCTATTTTAAATAGCACCCCATCCAGTTTTTTCCGATGAATTTCATGGATCGTTTCATGGAGGACCACGACTCCTTCCAGAATATTTCTACCAGGGATGAAAGCTGTTTGGGTTGGACGAACCACTTTACTCGCAATAGTAGTCACCCTATTTGTACCCACCTTAGTAAAAAAATTAAAGCTCACATTAAGTAAACAAATTGGTTTGTACTGCTCAATCCTACTCGCATCCTCTCTTTTGGGCAACAGAGTAATAACCCCAAAGTTAAGTTTAAATAAAGGGAGATCTCCTGTTTGCAGCTGAGCACACATCGCCATCAAATCCACTTTAATAACATCCCAAAATTTCTGATAAAACTCCGCTGGGAACCCGTCTGGTCCCGGAGCTTTATTATGTTCCATTTGAGAGATAGCCTCGAAAACCTCCTTCTCAGTGAAACATGCAGTTAAAATCTCATTTTCATCAGAGGAAATCTGCGGCATATCCACAGTCACATCCTCGTCCATCGTGAAATAATTTGTGGCTGGTGCCCCAAATAATTTCTTGTAGTATTCAGATATAAAAACTTTGAGGTTACTCTCTCCGACAATTGTTACTTCATCTTGTTCTAACTGAAAAATCCGTTTCTTTCTGTGTTTTCCATTCGCAATTAAATGAAAATATCTGGTATTATTCCCTCCTTCTTGTATATATTTCACCTTTGCACGCTGCGCCCATTTCGACTCCTCATCTCGCATTAGTTTAGCCAGACATTCGTCAGCATCCTCCTTAGCAGCCCTTTCGGCCACACTTAGAGGGTTGGTTTCTGCCCGAATATCTAGCTCATCAATTAGTAAGATCAACTTTTCTTTTAATTTTTTGTAGTCGCCACTTAGGTTATTCGCCCAACCACGCAAGAATTGGTGCAAATGACGTATCTTTTGCTGCCACCTCTCGACCGGTGAGGATCCAGTGGTAACCAAGAGCCACTCCTTTTTAACCATCTCATAGAAATCCTCATGGCGCATCCATGATAATTCAAATGAAAAATGATTTTTATTACCAAGAAAGGCTTGATCCCCTGAATCGATTAAAAGTGGTGTATGATCTGACCCCGTACGTGTGAGAGCATGCACCGTGACTAAAGGAAATTTCTGTTCCCACTTTACACTTGCAAGAATACGGTCCAACTTTTCGTAAGTTGGTACCTCCCGTCTACTTGCACATGTATACTGACGACCCGAAAGACGCAATTCCTTAAGGTCTAAACTTTCAATGATCGCGTTAAAAATGAAAAATGAAAGGCCAACGTGCATTGAAATTTGCATTGTTCTTCTCTTCTTGTCTTCTAATAATATTGAAGTCACCACCCACCAACATAGGTTTTGATTCTCTTTCGCAAATACGAACCAATTCAGCTAAGAAATCAGCTTTCTGAGCCTCTTGTGCAGCTCCATAAACCACCACAAGAACCCAACAGAAGCCATCTAGCTTAGACTTCACATGAAACTTGACGCAATAATCTCCCGTCACAACTTTCTGGACACACAGGGATGCATTATTAATTCCTACTAAAATGCCACCCGATCTCCCATGTGGTGGGAGACAATGGCACGCATAGTCTTTGCCTCCCCCCAAAAATCTAAGAAAAGGTATCGCAAACGACGCTCTTCCAGTTTCAATCAGCGCCACAAAATCTAGATTTTTATCCCGTACTGTTTCATTAATAGTTAGATGCTTTGCCGTATCCCCTAACCCGTCCGAATTCCAGAACATACCTTTATTTTTAATTTTGATTTAGTTTTTTTATTCTAGCACTTCTTCTAACCTTCAATTGGGAGCATGCAATTTTCTTACGGCCACGCTTAACTGTAACCCCCCTTAGAAGATCCGCATGATCTTCCAAGGTGTCATCAGCATCATTATCCAAGTCCTCGCAGAGGTTAGATGCCTTTCGAATCACTAAATTATCTGAACCCTCTTGACCATCATGATGCAAATTATTTTGAAGAAACACTAAAGACCGAGATTCTTCTACTGCCTGAATATGAGAGACTGACTCAACTACTTGTTTTGCATTTTTACCTAAGGAAACTCCCAATCTACTTGCCCTAGCAACAATTTCATCGTGTGAAAAAGAAAGAATAGAATACTTGGGTTTCAGATTTGTACCTGTAGGAATCAGTAAATCCTTTCGAGCAGCAAGCATCATTGCTTTCTCCATCAGAGGCATGTCCGCGAGAGGTTGATTCCGGAGCCTATCACTTGACCGCAAGTCATTTTGTGACAGCTCCTGGTACCCCCCAAACGCGATCACCTCTGCCCTAGATGGTCTTGATGGAGAAAAAGGCAGCTCCGCCGTCTCAAGCCCGCCTGGCTGAGAGGGCGTCTGCAACAAGACCGACCCGGTCGACCCCAGCCCGCCTGGTTGAGGAGACAGTGGCGTCGAAGCTGTCACCATCTCCCCCAGCCCGCCTGGCTGAGGGGACAGTGGCGTCGAAGATGACACCGTCTTCCCCAGCACGCCTTGCTGAGGAGAGAAGTGCGATGCAGCCAGCACCGTCGTACCCAGCCCGCCTGGCTGGGACAACATCGGTGCCGTATCTGATGGCACACTCAGCACGTATGGCTGGGAGTAGTGCAATGTCGAGATTGGTGTCGCCCCTCTCCGTTCTGACTTCAGAGTCACCGTTTCGGAGTCCCCAAACACCCCAAAACCGCCGGACTGGGGAGTGTGAGGCTCTTCTATAGACGTCCGTGAATCCCAAGATTTCTTTGGCGTAGACGGTGTGCTAGCAGTCCGCATGTCGCCAGCAACATCATCTGTCACAAACTCATGACCGAACTCCTCCGTAGCAGCGTCAGAATCGCAGTTTTGATGCTCGACAGACAAACCTCCTGCTTGTACCTCAACACTGTCAGTCACCGGTGTTGTTTCGCTGTCAGGAGTGATTTTGATTGGTTGTTCCTTCAAAACAGACACACGCCACTGCTCCCTAGCTAACTCCGCCGACCTCTGAACCGCCGGCGAGAAGATTACCCCTGATCGAAACGAGGGCGTCACATTAGGTGTGTCTTCCCCGGCAACAGTAACAAGTGCATGTTGCATATCCGCTGCCCCTAGCTGTTGTTGAGTATTAGGTGCCGCTGCACCCTTTTCACCTTCCTCATGGTTGGATATCTCCCCATCAACCGCCATCTGATCAGCATCATTCCTCTCATCATCTGGTTTAGTTTCCCCATTGGAGTCCTCATCAAAATCATTATCACCATCAAAATCCTCAGGGTAATCTGGCACATCATCTTCCCCATCTTCTCTATCAATTGGAGATTCAACCCGAAAGGATAACTTGTAGAACCCATCCTTGATGCAAACAAGCTACCCACTCGGAATTAGGGTGTAATCAACACAGCCCACAAAAATCCTTAGCACACCGTACTTCCTTGTGTACTTCATATCCACCTTCAGTGTCATGCCAAATAAGGATCCCAGGCTCCACATAGCCAAAAAATCACCGATATGTTGGTGTGGAATTCCGGATACCAGAATCCACTTTTTCGGTAGAAGCTGCATTGGCTCAACTTTAGCAGCCCAAGCTTCCACCTTTAATTCAGTCTTGGTGTTTGGAACACGAAATTCCCCAAAGATCTTCATTCTTTAAAGTTCACTTCTCGATGGAAAAGGCACTTTGAAAACGTTTTGGCCAACTTGCACCACCTCCCAATGAAACTTATCCGAGGGGACAAGCCTCTGAAGCTGCTCAACAATCTGAGGGGTAGAAAGTACCCCCTGTCACCGTAATCATAGTCATTCTGGTGTTATCAAATTTCGTACGGTAAGAATCCGAAGTCAGCATTTGAAAGAACATTAAGCCTTCATTGATCAAGCCATGCATCACCACCTGATATTTAACCTCCTTTAGCAAGTGGCAGTTTTCCGCAATGTGCTCTTTTCCTTCACAGTAATCACACAACTCAGCCGGGCACTCCAAACTGAAATGACCTTGTAAACCACATCGGTAGCATCTAGCTTTCTTAGCCTTCTTTGCCACTGCCACTTCTCCAGTTGCAGCATTGCTCTCCTTCTCTAGGCCCGTAGCTTGAGTCGTTAATTGAGCTTGCAGAACTGACGCCGTTTGCGCCGCGGCTTGCTCCTCAACAGGATTTTTTGCCCCCGCCGTAGATGCCTTAGTCGCAACAGGCATCGATTGACGTAGAGCTTCAGCCACCTTAAGTGCCACCGCAGCCACCTCTTGCTCTGACAAACCCGTGGGGTTTCTGCTAGTTCCTCCCCCATGCCCATTACCTCCAAACTGCCCACGATACCCCCTTCCATAGTTCATGTTGCCACCACCACCATTACGCTCGCCGTACTGATTCTGATATGGCCGTCGATAGCCATTCCCACCGTACTGTTGTGGGTAACGCTGACCACCGTTGCCAAATCCCGATCCCGCATTGTATTGACCAAAGACAGCACCATTGGGATTGTTTGGCGCATCTCCAAAGTTCCCTTGGTTTTGCTGATAATCACCTTGACCCGTTGTTCCGCTCGGGCCGCCAACAAAGAAGTTGTTCCCCTGCCCCCTGCCTGCGTTGCCAAAGTTGTTGGCCCCTCGACCAGCCGCACCATTGCTGTTGGGGCCAAAACCTCGACCCGACGCACCGCCATGGCCAGGAGCAGCATATCCCCGGCCATTGCCTTGTCCATTAGGCCCATCACCCCCGCCAGCTCGGCCATCGCCGGGAAGCACCATGCGATCGACGTGTGTGGACACCAATGGCGGCGCCTCACGTGTGATTCTTCTCGTAAACCCTAATAGCGCCCGTACCCCGTGGACTTGCGCTAAAGAGATCCGTCCAGCTCCCAAACCGTGAGTTTGGTATGGGCCCGCATGGCCAGCTGGGCTTAATCGTTTGTTCTTTTCCTTTAACTCGAAATCCAAGAGGCCCGCATGGCCCCTAACAGACTTATAGAGGGTGTTTGAATTTGAATATCGAGATCCAGAATTAACGGGTGAACATAGATCCACCGGCGGCCTAACGCCGGTCAGACTACTTCGCTGCCGTCGAACAATCGTCCATCCGCCCGTCGCATCATCCACCGTAATCGATGGTGGCAATACCGGGAGTTTTAAATCGAGCTGTTTAGCCCTACCAAAAGGTAGTCTCCTAGCCCTGCCTTCCTTCATCGTTGAAGACGATCCAAGAAACTCCGGCGAAAAAGCCAAGGTAGAAGACGCAAACCTTTGAGCCATCCGCCTGGCCAACCGCTTCTTCTCCCTCGAAATCTTATCCTCCATCGTTTTGTCCGATGCCGGCGACGGTGTCCTGCATACATACCGTAGATCAACTCCATTAGTCTTACCATTGTTACCTTCGTAGAGATGCCCGAACGACGTTCCCGAGTGGAGGCCCTCAAAGGTACCCCTCTATCGGCAATGCGTGGACGCGTCGTCGTTGATCTCATCGGCGTCTTCCTCGTGGTCGGCGACCGCCCAGAACCGCCCGCCAGTCGCCTCCCTAGAAGCTCCGCAAGTTTCGGAGCCGACCATCTCGGCAGCCGTCTGTGAGTCCCCACTAGTCACTACAGGACGCGCCTTCTGTGCCGACGGTGATTTACCGTCGGCACAGACCCCTTACCCGTCGGCACAGGGTCGTAGGCGTAGGTGCCCGTAGGCACAGGCTATTTGCCCGTCGGCACAGATTTTCCCCGTCGGCACAGGGTATGCCGACGGTGAAAAAATGCCCGTCGGCACAAATTCCGTCGGCGTAGGTTCAGTGGGCCCCACCGCGGGTGAGCTCGCCTGCCCAGCTGTGCCGACGGTATTACCGTCGGCACAGGGTCAAACGTGGCAGCGCCTGGGACGTCCAGGCTGGGGGGCTGTGCCGACGGTATTCCCGTCGGCACATGCCTGACCATTTGGTCACACAGCCACACCTGTGCTGACGGTAATACCGTCGGGACAGCTATCCCAGAATATTTTTTTTTGCAATTTGGTTCCTGCAGCTCGTTTTCCAGCAAAAATGGCAGAAAATAAAATAAAAATTCATGACAAATATCATCACAGCAAGATCACACATAGGCTCCATATATCATCAAGCACAATACTAATATCATCAAAGTGGATACACCCATAGCATCATCATACATAGCTAAATGTCTAGAGTCCTCAAGCCCTACATCTATTGCGGCGGCGACGGGGTGTACCCCATATCTGCCCAGGTGAGCGTAGGCGATCGACAGCTCGGCGCAGCAGTAGAACCACCAGAAGAAGGCGAAGCACCAGGAGAAGTCGAAGCACCACGCGAAGCACCAGGAGAAGGACCACCGGCATGTACCGGTGTGATCTGACGCGAACCCGGCGAAGCACCAGGCGAAGGATCAGCATCAAACCTCACCATCTCACGCGAACCCGGCGAGGCACTAGGAGAAGCACGACCAAAGTGTGGGTTCTCCGACGAGCATCCCGTTCCCTACATGTTTGAGCAAGAGTTAGCAACTTGCGAGGCAAAGGAAAGCGGTAACTAGTGGTTTGGCATCAAACTTACCGGGGTCGATGAGTAGTAGGTGAGAGCGAACTCGTCCTTCGATGGAAACCGTGGACACGGCCCCGGCTCCGGAGGCTCCTCCATAGAAGGGGGGACCCGCACTCCAGTGGTGAAAAAGTTCAGCACCGACTGCAAGATAGTTTAGATGTTAGACGTTGCCAAAATAAAGGTTCAAACTAGGGAAGTGGGACTTGTCATATTAGACAAAAATAAAGGTTGAAACTTACCACGGAACGACTTTTGATACGAGGAGTAGGCTGTATTCATCTCCAGCCACTGGGCATAGGCCACCTGATACTCCGCATGAGCGGCAGCGTAGGCTGCCTCAAGATCGGGCTACAATTTCGAAAATATGGTATGGAACTGTCAACTTAGCCATGCAGGAACGAATGTCGGAAAGAGGATGAAAATGAGAAAAACTTACATCGGTGGAAGTGGGTCGACGAGGCCGTGACGAGGCGCGATAAGGGGGCTGCCGTCAGGAGGGTAGCTTTTGCCTGCGTGAAGCTCATGGAAGGCCTGACCACATTCTGAAGAAAGAGATTACGGCCATGCGGCCTTCCATGCCCCGAGAGGACCATCGACCTCTCGTCGACCTCCTGGCTCAAGGGGTCATCCACCTCCGGGTGAAAAGACTGGAACGTCGTGGAGTACCTCTCCAAGTTCTTTGGCATTGTTGTAGTACTCAGGAAGCTGGGGCTGAGGCTTCGATAGATCGCGCTTCTTCTCCTTCATCTTCTGCCACGATTGCAACTCAGAGCTTACCTCCCCCCTATCGGCGTCCTGCATCGCGAAAAGAAATGTCATGCGTAGCAAGTAGAAACATGAGGGGAAAATAAATGGAGGTCGTTCCATGTATATATATACCAGCTTTTCCTTGAAGCGGAAGAGTTGCGGCTTCCCGCAATGTGTGTTCCCTCGGTGCCTCGGTTTGCCTTGTTCCGCTGGCTCACGGCGTCGAACTCGGGGTCTCCCCCGACCCACCTCGTAACCAACGCATCCCATGCGTCTTCTTTGCCGTCGGCCCAGTCGGGCATAACCTGAAAATGCAATTCAAGAAGAGATAATGCAATGGCAACTTAGCAGCAATATAGAATTTCATTGACAGTTTACTTACCGAAAGGAATTCCTCCCTCGTCATCTTCTGTGCCGTCTTGACATTCTCCTCCTTCTTGGCCCTCTTGCCCGTCTTCTCATACGTGAAAGTATTGGCGGACGTATGCTTTTGGTTGTAGAATTGTTGCCGTGTCAACCTCACACAATGAGCACGCAATACGCGAGCCGCCGTGTCTCTATGCTCGTCCGCCACCCGAAAATGCTTCTTCAACCATGCATAAAAAAATTGTGAGAGTCATGAGTTAGCACGGTGGAGTCATAAACTATGAACGGAACTCGAAAAATATGTCTTACCCAAAACCCGGTGATCACGGCCTCAGCAGCTGTCTCGAAGCCCGGGATAGGGGCAGCCTCATAGTCCACCCATTTATAGGCTAACTTTGCCTCCGTCGGGACCGGTGTACAAGCCCGGCCAATTTTGCCTAATTAGAGCTCCAAGCAAGCTCCCAGGAGTGCGGGAATCTTAGGTGCTGGCCATGTCCATTTGCTGCACAATAATCAAACATTAGTACATATGCCAAATTGTTATGAACACAATGAAATTACATGTTCAAAATTACAAAATTAGTACACTTACTCAACGCCCTGAGGAACAATGAGGGCTTTCGCCTCCTCGCTCCTAGGCTCCATGTCCTCCTCGGGGACTCCCGCTTCGCCACGCATCCGCGGCCGCTTCGGCGCCAGCTCCACCTCGTCCTCCACCTCGTCCTCCACCTCCACCTCGTCCTCGGTCCCTCGTCCTCCACCTCGTGTCTAGACTGGGAAGCCACGTCGCCAGAAGCGGAGGGCAACTCCACCTCGTCCTCCGCCACGTCTACTCCCCTCGTCCTCCACCTCGTCCTACTCGCGCACCCTCGTCCACGGCGTAACGCGAGGTGGAAGGTCGTCCACTCCGTGTAACTCCAGGCTTCCGTACCATCTTTAATCTTACTAAGCAGGGACGAGGAGTTTTCCTTGCCTTGGCTCATATTGTTCAATCACCTGCATTGAGAAAGAGAAAACAAGTAAGCATAAAGACATAATAAAATGTAGACAGTAAGCATAAAGACGTAATGCAATGACGAAGCATGTTGAAAAATAAATACTAAAGCATAAAGACATAATAACATGTAGACACCAAGCATAAAGATGTAATGCAATTAAGAAGCATGTTGAAAAATAAATACTAAGCATAGAGACATAAAAGACGCTCACCCCGAATAATCACTCTCATAATTAGTTGGTTCTCATTCTCACTATCACTATCACTATCACTATGTGTAGTAGGTTGGAGGCTCATCGCACGGTGGAGGCTCGTCATCGTCGCATTGTCCGCCTGTAACTTCGAGAGCATATTTATGTCCTTCAGATCCACCACTGACTCACCACGAGTGTGTGCATCGTTCTCGAGGTCCTCAAGACCACCCGTTTGTAAGGCAAAGTCCCCGAAGTCCTCTTGCTCTTGATAGAAAATTCCCTCGTATGTTTTAGGGTCAATGTTGTTGTAATCGTCGGCAGAGGGCATGGGTAGCTTACCATGTGGCGATACCCGGAACACGACTTCCCAGCCCTTGAGGTTCTCTTTCTGGCATGGGTAGGGCAAATAATAAACTTGCTTGGCTTGGTGAGCCACAACAAAGACATCGGCTCCGCTATAGGTGGTTGAAGGCTTAACTTCAACTAACCCAATGGAAGGGTCACTTCTCTGTCCACCGTGTGGTCCAGTGCGTGGGTCGAACCAGTGGCACTGGAACACAACGAGCTTGAGTTCTATGTTCGTACGATTGAACTTCAGCTCGTATACCTTTTCTAACCTTCCGTAGTAATCTACGTAATCGGCTCCATCGGCTCCTCTGGATCCTTTGGTGAAGACCCCAGTATTTACAGTTTTTGCATTCGGCCGACTATTCTGGTGATACTCTGTATGGAAGCGGAACCCATTCACATCATACTTCTCATACTTCATGACGGTACGGTTAAAACCTTGGGAAACACATCTCAACTCATCCGTCATCTCAACGTTGCGATCAGCTCCCTACAAGTACGGTTCAAATTGTTTTGTGCATTAGTTACGTGTAATAAGAGGGACAAGTCACAGATTGCAAGCTAAGAGGGACAGGTTAGAAATTACTTTTTCCATGAACCAAGACACAAATTTTTTTCCTCCGTGAGCACCCTTTTTCAGAAGAGTGTCCAGCTCCGCGGGAGAGGGATCCGCCATTCCCGACCACTGTTCATCTTGGAATTGGCTAAAAGGAGAAAATAGGTATTAGACCGAAACCGAGTTACTAGTTGCAAAGTAATTTGTTCACCATTTTACCTGATGAAACCGACTACTTCCGTCATGTTCGTAAGCACATAGAGCATTATGCAATCCTTCTCTTCCTTGGTCAACTGCATTTTACACCACCACCGGCCTTGCCACCGGGACATTGGAAGAGGAGGAGCTTGGGGTCATGCTTGGGCTCGTCGACATTGTACCGAGAGACCGGGTTATGCATAGTGGATACTTCATCGGGATAGTACGTTGTCACGGCGTCTGCCATCTCCCGAAGTATTGTTGCCTCAGCTATGCATGCTTCAATCCTATTTTTGTTTCCAGTCATGTTTCGAATATACTTGAACTCTCTCTCAATACAAAACTGCCAACGAAACTGCACCGGTCCACCCAAGAGTGCCTCGTTCGCGAGATGCACAACGAGATGTGCCATCGGAACAAAGAAGCCTGGCGGAAAGATCTTCTCTAAATTGCATAGCAACTCCGGCACAAGATCACGCAGCTTCCCAATAATCACGGGACATATCTGCTTCGCACAGAGCGTGCGGAAGAAATGGCTCAACTCCGCAAGCACTCGCCAGATACGATCGGGGAGATACCCTCGAACCATCACCGGCATCAACCGCTCAATCCATATATGATAGTCGTGACTCTTGAGCCCAGTGACATTTCCCACAAGATTGACTCCATTACTTATATTGGAACAATAACCATCAGGGAACATCACGTCGTGTTTGAGCCACTTGAATGTCTCCTTCTTTTGGATATTATCAAGGCAGTAGTCGGCATTCGGCTTGAACCAATTTTTTCGACGGCGGTCAGGAGGCTGCATGTGTAATCTCTCCCTATCACAGAGCTTCTCAACATCAACTCTAGCCTTGACATTGTCCTTTGACTTCCCAGGAATGTTCAGGACTGTGTGAAAGAGCATCTCTCCAACATTCTTTTCGGTGTGCATCACATCGATGTTATGGGGAAGTTCGAGGTCCTTGTAATACTCTAGCTGCGTTAAGCCTGCCACGTGAGTCCAGTTGTGCGTTACACCATATCCCACAAATTTTGGGCCAGGTACCTGAGCAGGCACGAGAGCACGTAGCTCGGCATCAACAGTTGCACCATCGAACTTCGGTATCTCTTTTTCTTCACGCACGACTTTGCCCTTCGTGAAGTTTTTTATGTCTTCTCGGTAAGGATGCCTTCTTTTGAGGAACGGTCGATGCTTGTCAAACGCGACATACTTGCGACCTGACTTTAGCCAAGTGAACTCAAGTCGGTTCCTGCACACTGGGCATGGCCACTTACCAGCTGTACACCATCCGCAGAATAGGGCATACCCGGGTAGGTCGTGCATGGAATAGTGGTACCAAATTCTCATCAAGAAGTTTTTCTTTGATGCTCGGTCGTATGTCCACGTCCCATTGTGCCATGAGTGGTGCAAATCATCCACAAGCGGTTGCATGTAGACACTCAAATTCTTCCCCGGGTATTCGGGCCCTGGAATGATCAGCGACATAAACATGAACTTCCTTTGCATTAGGACCCCGGGAGGGAGATTGAGCGGAATAACAAACACGGGCCAGCAGCTGTACGAGGACTCGACATACCATATGGATTGAATCCATCTGTTGCTATCGCAATTCTGACATTCCGAGCATCTGCTGCCTTATCGGGGTGTTTCTCATCAAAATTCTCCCATGCCTTACCATCAGATGGATGTCCCATCTTTTTCCGTCCGAACTCGTCGGCGTATCTCTTCCCCTTCTTGTGCCAAGTCATCTGTGTGGCAGTCTCCTCAGAAAAGTAAAGCCGCTGGATTCTTTTTATGAATGGGAGGTACCGAAGAATCTTCACAGCGACTTTTCCCTGCGTCTTCTGACCATCGGCTCGTTTTCTCATGATACCTAGAGGCCCCACAAAGACTACAGTACTTGTCATCCGCATACTGTTTCCAGAACAGAAGGCAACCTTTTGGACAACAATCTATCTTTTCATAATCCATGCTGAGCGATCCCAATAGTTTCCTCGTTTCGTGCATGGACTTTGGCAGACAATGCCCTTCGGGCAACATGTTACCAAATGTTTTCAGATTGGCTTCAAAGCCTGCACGGGTGGTGGAGTACTGGCACTTGTCACTTAGTATTTGAGCTATGGCATCGAGCTGAGAAATGTTTGCACCCTCGTATAGAGGCTTCTTAGCCGAGGCCATCATATCAAGGAAAGCCTTCGCGGTTGGCTCCGGTTCCTCCGGTTCACCCGGTTCCTCCGGTTCCTCCTGTTCCTCCTGTGGAGGTGGCGAATCCGGTATGTCAGCATCACGGAGATCATCTAGCAAGTTTCTCACCCCATCATACTCATTGCCATTGATCCGCTGCCGCATCACCTCAACTCTGTCACGTTCGACCTGAGCAAAGTCGACCTTCGTGACGTAGTTAGGCATATACCCAGACAACCAAAGATGCTTAGTCATTTCATCCTTTCCCTGACGGGCACGATTCTTGCAATTAATGCATGGGCACCTTGGACGAACTCCTGATGCCTTTGAACCACGCGCTAACTCCTTCACTAACATATTGGTCTTCCATTCCCACTCCTCTGTTCTTTTAATCTTACTGATACGGCCACTGTACATCCACCCATTATCAGCCATCCTCTGCTTTATTGGATCCAAAGAACAACGCATTTCGTAATATGCACCAAGTAATAATAAATTTATTCAATGACACCAAGATTAATTACGGCCAAATTTTATCTTTTACAACATGCAAGGGTTCACCTACACTTCTAATAGGAGGGCCTATCCCGCCCGAGTACGTGTAGATCGAGTCGTGTCCCATGTTCTACCCCGACCCGAGACGAAATTTCGGCAGCACCTCCCCGCTGTTCTTCAGAATACACGTCTCGAGCTTGTCAAGCCGAGAGGGTGTGCATCCGAAGAACAACGGGGAGGTGCTGCCGAAATTCCGTCTCAGGAAGGGGTAGAACATGGAACACGACCGATCTACACGTACTCGGACTGTCCAACAGGACAACCGGAAGTGTTACGGTTATAAATATGCAAAGATGGACAATCCTGCATATTTATAAATTTGTAACCCTTCCGGGGGATCTGACTCGGGTTACGCGACTGACTTGGTGATCTAGACCAAAATAAACCTATGCAGCAAGAGAGGCAAAAGATTTATACCCTCGAGTGTGATCGGTGGCTAGAGAAGGTCGAGGACGTGCTCCGGAAGCAGGACGAAACAGGGCACCGAGGCGGCCCCTCCTCAGCTGGAGAAGAAGCCCCGCAATGACTCGCAGGACCGACGGTGGTGGCAGGAGGGAAGCTACGTCATCTGAAAAAGCACAAACAATAAACATTAGCACACACGTATGACACAAAAACTAACACTAACACTAACTGTAACAGCTAAGAACTAAACCTAACCGTAACCCTAACCCTAACACTAACACTAACACTGACACTAGCTACCTCTAAACCTAACCCTAACTCTAACACTAACACTAACACTAACACTAACACTAACACTAACACTGACACTAACAACTAAGAAAAAACGGAGGAGTGTGGAGCATATTTCCGGTGGCGCTGTTGAACGGCGGTGGAGGGCCGGAGGAGGCAGTGAGGCGCCGGTGGAGGGGAGGGCACGTGGAGGGGAGGGCACGGGGAGGGGAGGGCACGGGGAGGGGAGCGCACGGGGAGGGGAGTGCGGCGGAGAGGGGCGGCCGGAGCTGGCGTGGTGGCGGACGGGAGGGTGCGGCGGAGCGGGCGTGGTGGCGGACGGGAGGGTGCGGCAGAGCTGGCGTGGCGTGGTGGTGGACGGGAGGGTGCGGCGGAGCGGGCGTGGTGGCGGAGAGGGCCGGCCGAGGGTGGGACGGCCGGAGAGGGGCGGGCGGCGGCCGGCGAGGACGGCGATGTGGATTTGGGGGCGAGCAGTGCGTGTGTAAGCTAGGAGGCGTGCGTGCGTGTGTGTGGTGGAGAAGGAGATCGAGCCCTGTGTTGGGGATAAGGGAGAGACCTATGCCCTGTGTTCGGCATAGGCATAGTACTTTTTTTCATTTTATTAATCATTTTATTGATATTTTAGAACATTATAATTTATTTAATTATAAATTTATAGACTTTTATTATAATATATTGTATTATGTGATAGGCCCACATGCAAATTATTCCTGCGCTCCGGCTATTCTTTTCCACCGAAACCCTAGTCCGATGGGCCCCGCAGAAACTCACTAGCGAGAAAGTGAAGCCGGTGAAGCCGGTCAGACCTAGGAGTAGGATATTGCACATTTACAACACACAACACACTTGTATACATATGGTATGGCACAACCTAGGTTTGGGTGGGGTTCCGACGCTCCGGGGCCCCGCTTCGGCGAAACCCTGAATCCGCTGGAAAAACCCTAACGTTTCCGTCTACCCCCATAGACGTGCGTCGAAAGGGGGTAGGCCAGTGGACTTTTTTTCTTGGTTGTGTTAGGTTAGGCCATAGGAACATGAGAAACCAAAGCCTACAGCAAATCAACACAAGATTCCATCCGGTTCGCCGAAAGGGGAGTTTTCACCTCTAAGTATAGAAACTCACTAGAGAGAAAGTGAAGCCGGTGAAGCCGGTCACACCTAGGAGTAGGATATTGCACATTTACAACACACAACACACTTGTATACATATGGTATGGCACAACCTAGGTTTGGGTGGGGTTCCGACGCTCGCTTCGGCGAAACCCTGAATCCGCTGGAAAAACCCTAACGTTTCCGTCTACCCCCATAGACGTGCGTCGAAAGGGGGTAGGCCAGTGGACTTTTTTGCTTGGTTGTGTTAGGTTAGGCCATAGGAACATGAGAAATCAAAGTCTACCCCAAATCAACACAAGATTCCATCCGGTTCGCCCGAAAGGGGAGTTTTCAACTCTAAGTGCAGAAACTCACTAGAGAGAAAGTGAAGCCGGTCAGACCTAGGAGTAGGATATTGCACATTTACAACACACAACACAATTTTATACATATGGTATGGCACAACCTAGGTTTGGGTGGCGTTCCGACGCTCCGGGGCCCCGCTTCGGCGAAACACTGAATCCGCTGGAAAAACCCTAACGTTTCCGTCTACCCCCATAGACGTGCGTCGAAAGGGGGTATCCCAGTGGACTTTTTGCTTGGTTGTGCTAGGTTAGGCCATAGGAACATGGAAAACCAACTTTTATCACAGGATTGCCCCCGTTTCGCCCGAAACGGGAGTTTTCACCTCTAAGTCCACACACTTATTAGAGAGAAAGTGAAGCCGGTGATGTCGGTCACACCTAGGAGTAGATTCTTGGACATTTGAAACACACAACACACTTGTATACATATGGTATGGCACAACCTAGGTTTGGGTGGGGTTCCGACGCTCCGGGGCCCCGCTTCGGCGAAACCCTGAATCTGCTGGAAAAACCCTAACGTTTCCGTTTACCCCCATAGACGTGCGTCGAAAGGGGGTAGCCCAGTGGACTTTTTTGCTTGGTTGTGTTAGGTTAGGCCATAGGAACATGGAAAACCAACTTTTATCACAAGATTGCCCCCGTTTCGCCCGAAACGGGAGTTTTCACCTCTAAGTGCACACACTCACTAGAGAGAAAGTGAAGCCGGTGATGTGGGTCACACCTAGGAGTAGATTCTTGGACATTTGAAACACATAACACAATTTTATACATATGGTATGGCACAACCTAGGTTTGGGTGGGTTTCCGACGCTCCGGGGCCCCGCTTCGGCGAAACCCTGAATCCGCTGGAAAAACCCTAACGTTTCCGTCTACCCCCATAGACGTGCGTCGAAAGGGGGTATCCCAGTGGACTTTTTTGCTTGCTTGTGTTAGGTTAGGCCATAGGAACATGAGAAACCAACTTTTATCACAAGTTGACACAAGATTGCCCCCGTTTCGCCCGAAAGGGGAGTTTTCAGCTATAAGTCCAGAAACTCACTAGAGAGAAAGTGAAACCGGTGATGTCGGTCACACCTAGGAGTAGATTCTTGAACATTTGAAACACACAACACACTTGTATACATATGGTATGGCACAACCTAGGTTTGGGTGGGGTTCCGACGCTCTGGGGCCCCGCTTCGGCGAAACCCTAAATCCGCTGGAAAAACCCTAACGTTTCCGTCTACCCCCATAGACGTGCGTCGAAAGGGGGTAGCCCAGTGGACTTTTTTGCTTGGTTGTGTTAGGTTAGGCCATACGAACATGAGAAACCAACTTTTATCAAAAGTTGTCACAAGAGTGCCCCCGTTTCGCCCGAAAGGGGAGTTTTCACCTCTAAGTGCAGAAACTCACTATAGAGAAAGTGAAGCCGGTGATGTCGGTCACACCTAGGAGTAGATTCTTGGACATTTGAAACACACAACACACTTGTATACATATGGTATGGCACAACCTTGGTTTGGGAGGGGTTCCGACGCTCCGGGGCCCCGCTTCGGCGAAACCCTGAATCCGCTGGAAAAACCCTAACGTTTCTGTCTACCCCCATAGACGTGCGTCGAAAGGGGATAGCCCAGTGTACTTTTTTGCTTGGTTGTGTTAGGTTAGGCCATAGGAACATGGAAAACCAACTTTTATCACAAGATTGCCCCCGTTTCGCCCGAAACGGGAGTTTTCACCTCTAAGTGCACACACTCACTAGAGAGAAAGTGAAGCCGGTGATGTCGGTCACACTAGGAGTAGATTCTTGGACATTTGAAACACACAACACAATTTCATACATATGGTATGGCACAACCTAGGTTTGGGTGGGTTTCCGACGCTCCGGGGCCCCGCTTCGGCGAAACCCTGAATCCGCTGGAAAAACCCTAACGTTTCCGTCTACCCCCATAGACGTGGTCGAAAGGGGGTATCCCAGTGGACTTTTTTGCTTGGTTGTATTAGGTTAGGCCATAGGAACATGAGAAACCAACTTTTATCACAAGTTGACACAAGATTGCCCCCGTTTCGCCCGAAAGGGGAGTTTTCAGCTATAAGTCCAGAAACTCACTAGAGAGAAAGTGAAACCGGTGATGTCGGTCACACCTAGGAGTAGATTCTTGGACATTTGAAACACACAACACATTTGTATACATATGGTATGGCACAACCTAGGTTTGGGTGGGGTTCCGACGCTCCGGGGCCCGCTTCGGCGAAACCCTGAATCCGCTGGAAAAACCCTAACGTTTCCGTCTACCCCCATAGACGTGCGTCGAAAGGGGGTATCCCAGTGGACTTTTTTGCTTGCTTGTGTTAGGTTAGGCCATAGGAACATGAGAAACCAACTTTTATCACAAGTTGACACAAGATTGCCCCCGTTTCGCCCGAAAGGGGAGTTTTCAGCTATAAGTCCAGAAACTCACTAGAGAGAAAGTGAAACCGGTGATGTCGGTCACACCTAGGAGTAGATTCTTGAACATTTGAAACACACAACACACTTGTATACATATGGTATGGCACAACCTAGGTTTGGGTGGGGTTCCGACGCTCTGGGGCCCCGCTTCGGCGAAACCCTAAATCCGCTGGAAAAACCCTAACGTTTCCGTCTACCCCCATAGACGTGCGTCGAAAGGGGGTAGCCCAGTGGACTTTTTTGCTTGGTTGTGTTAGGTTAGGCCATACGAACATGAGAAACCAACTTTTATCAAAAGTTGTCACAAGAGTGCCCCCGTTTCGCCCGAAAGGGGAGTTTTCACCTCTAAGTGCAGAAACTCACTATAGAGAAAGTGAAGCCGGTGATGTCGGTCACACCTAGGAGTAGATTCTTGGACATTTGAAACACACAACACACTTGTATACATATGGTATGGCACAACCTAGGTTTGGGTGGGGTTCCGACGCTCCGGGGCCCCGCTTCGGCGAAACCCTGAATCCGCTGGAAAAACCCTAACGTTTCTGTCTACCCCCATAGACGTGCGTCGAAAGGGGGTAGCCCAGTGGACTTTTTTGCTTGGTTGTGTTAGGTTAGGCCATAGGAACATGGAAAACCAACTTTTATCACAAGATTGCCCCCGTTTCGCCCGAAACGGGAGTTTTCACCTCTAAGTGCACACACTCACTAGAGAGAAAGTGAAGCCGGTGATGTCGGTCACACTAGGAGTAGATTCTTGGACATTTGAAACACACAACACAATTTCATACATATGGTATGGCACAACCTAGGTTTGGGTGGGTTTCCGACGCTCCGGGGCCCCGCTTCGGCGAAACCCTGAATCCGCTGGAAAAACCCTAACGTTTCCGTCTACCCCCATAGACGTGCGTCGAAAGGGGGTATCCCAGTGGACTTTTTTGCTTGGTTGTGTTAGGTTAGGCCATAGGAACATGAGAAACCAACTTTTATCACAAGTTGACACAAGATTGCCCCCGTTTCGCCCGAAAGGGGAGTTTTCAGCTATAAGTCCAGAAACTCACTAGAGAGAAAGTGAAACCGGTGATGTCGGTCACACCTAGGAGTAGATTCTTGGACATTTGAAACACACAACACATTGTATACATATGGTATGGCACAACCTAGGTTTGGGTGGGGTTCCGACGCTCCGGGGCCCCGCTTCGGCGAAACCCTGAATCCGCTGGAAAAACCCTAACGTTTCCGTCTACCCCCATAGACGTGCGTCGAAAGGGGGTAGCCCAGTGGACTTTTTTGCTTGGTTGTGTTAGGTTAGGCCATACGAACATGAGAAACCAACTTTTATCACAAGTTGTCACAAGATTGCCCCCGTTTCGCCCGAAAGGGGAGTTTTCACCTCTAAGTGCAGAAACTCACTATAGAGAAAGTGAAGCCGGTGATGTCGGTCACACCTAGGAGTAGATTCTTGGACATTTGAAACACACAACACACTTGTATACATATGGTATGGCACAACCTAGGTTTGGGTGGGGTTCCGACGCTCCGGGGCCCCGCTTCGGCGAAACCCTGAATCCGCTGGAAAAACCCTAACGTTTCCGTCTACCCCCATAGACGTGCGTCGAAAGGGGGTAGCCCAGTGGACTTTTTTGCTTGGTTGTGTTAGGTTAGGCCATAGGAACATGGAAAACCAACTTTTATCACAAGATTGCCCCCGTTTCGCCCGAAACGGGAGTTTTCACCTCTAAGTGCACACACTCACTAGAGAGAAAGTGAAGCCGGTGATGTCGGTCACACCTAGGAGTAGATTCTTGGACATTTGAAACACACAACACAATTTTATACATATGGTATGGCACAACCTAGGTTTGGGTGGGTTTCCGACGCTCCGGGGCCCCGCTTCGGCGAAACCCTGAATCCGCTGGAAAAACCCTAACGTTTCCGTCTACCCCCATAGACGTGCGTCGAAAGGGGGTATCCCAGTGGACTTTTTTGCTTGGTTGTGTTAGGTTAGGCCATAGGAACATGAGAAACCAACTTTTATCACAAGTTGACACAAGATTGCCCCCGTTTCGCCCGAAAGGGGAGTTTTCAGCTATAAGTCCAGAAACTCACTAGAGAGAAAGTGAAACCGGTGATGTCGGTCACACCTAGGAGTAGATTCTTGGACATTTGAAACACACAACACACTTGTATACATATGGTATGGCACAACCTAGGTTTGGGTGGGGTTCCGACGCTCCAGGGCCCCGCTTCGGCGAAACCCTGAATCCGCTGGAAAAACCCTAACGTTTCCGTCTACCCCCATAGACGTGCGTCGAAAGGGGGTAGCCCAGTGGACTTTTTTGCTTGGTTGTGTTAGGTTAGGCCATACGAACATGAGAAACCAACTTTTATCACAAGTTGTCACAAGATTGCCCCCGTTTCGCCCGAAAGGGGAGTTTTCACCTCTAAGTGCAGAAACTCACTATAGAGAAAGTGAAGCCGGTGATGTCGGTCACACTAGGAGTAGATTCTTGGACATTTGAAACACACAACACACTTGTATACATATGGTATGGCACAACCTAGGTTTGGATGGGGTTCCGACGCTCCGGGGCCCCGCTTCGGCGAAACCCTGAATCCGCTGGAAAAACCCTAACGTTTCCGTCTACCCCCATAGACGTGCGTCGAAAGGGGGTAGCCCAGTGGACTTTTTTGCTTGGTTGTGTTAGGTTAGGCCATAGGAACATGGAAAACCAACTTTTATCACAAGATTGCCCCCGTTTCGCCCGAAACGGGAGTTTTCACCTCTAAGTGCACACACTCACTAGAGAGAAAGTGAAGCCGGTGATGTCGGTCACACCTAGGAGTAGATTCTTGGACATTTGAAACACACAACACAATTTTATACATATGGTATGGCACAACCTAGGTTTGGGTGGGTTTCCGACGCTCCGGGGCCCCGCTTCGGCGAAACCCTGAATCCGCTGGAAAAACCCTAACGTTTCCGTCTACCCCCATAGACGTGCGTCGAAAGGGGGTATCCCAGTGGACTTTTTTGCTTGGTTGTGTTAGGTTAGGCCATAGGAACATGAGAAACCAACTTTTATCACAAGTTGACACAAGATTGCCCCCGTTTCGCCCGAAAGGGGAGTTTTCAGCTATAAGTCCAGAAACTCACTAGAGAGAAAGTGAAACCGGTGATGTCGGTCACACCTAGGAGTAGATTCTTGGACATTTGAAACACACAACACACTTGTATACATATGGTATGGCACAACCTAGGTTTGGGTGGGGTTCCGACGCTCCGGGGCCCCGCTTCGGCGAAACCCTAAATCCGCTGGAAAAACCCTAACGTTTCCGTCTACCCCCATAGACGTGCGTCGAAAGGGGGTAGCCCAGTGGACTTTTTTGCTTGGTTGTGTTAGGTTAGGCCATACGAACATGAGAAACCAACTTTTATCACAAGTTGTCACAAGATTGCCCCCGTTTCGCCCGAAAGGGGAGTTTTCACCTCTAAGTGCAGAAACTCACTATAGAGAAAGTGAAGCCGGTGATGTCGGTCACACCTAGGAGTAGATTCTTGGACATTTGAAACACACAACACACTTGTATACATATGGTATGGCACAACCTAGGTTTGGGTGGGGTTCCGACGCTCCGGGGCCCCGCTTCGGCGAAACCCTGAATCCGCTGGAAAAACCCTAACGTTTCCGTCTACCCCCATAGACGTGCGTCGAAAGGGGGTAGCCCAGTGGACTTTTTTGCTTGGTTGTGTTAGGTTAGGCCATAGGAACATGGAAAACCAAATTTTATCACAAGATTTCCCCCGTTTCGCCCGAAACGGGAGTTTTCACCTCTAAGTGCACACACTCACTAGAGAGAAAGTGAAGCCGGTGATGTCGGTCACACCTAGGAGTAGATTCTTGGACATTTGAAACACACAACACAATTTTATACATATGGTATGGCACAACCTAGGTTTGGGTGGGTTTCCGACGCTCCGGGCCCCGCTTCGGCGAAACACTGAATCCGCTGGAAAAACCCTAACGTTTCCGTCTACCCCCATAGACGTGCGTCGAAAGGGGGTATCCCAGTGGACTTTTTTGCTTGGTTGTGTTAGGTTAGGCCATAGGAACATGAGAAACCAACTTTTATCACAATTGACACAAGATTGCCCCCGTTTCGCCCAAAGGGGAGTTTTCAGCTATAAGTCCAGAAACTCACTAGAGAGAAAGTGAAACCGGTGATGTCGGTCACACCTAGGAGTAGATTCTTGGACATTTGAAACACACAACACACTTGTATACATATGGTATGGCACAACCTAGGTTTGGGTGGGGTTCCGACGCTCCGGGACCCCGTTTCGGCGAAACCCTGAATCCGCTGGAAAAACCCTAACGTTTCCGTCTACCCCCATAGACGTGCGTCGAAAGGGGTAGCCCAGTGGACTTTTTTTGCTTTGTTGTGAACCAACTTTTATCACAAGTTGTCACAAGATAGCCCCCGTTTCGCCCGAAAGGGAGTTTTCACCTCTAAGTGCAGAAACTCACTATAGAGAAAGTGAAGCCGGTGATGTCGGTCACACCTAGGTGTAGATTCTTGGACATTTGAAACACACAACACACTTGTATACATATGGTATGGCACAACCTAGGTTTGGGTGGGGTTCCGACGCTCCGGGGCCCCGCTTCGGCGAAACCCTAAATCCGCTGGAAAAACCCTAACGTTTCCGTCTACCCCATAGACGTGCGTCGAAAGGGGGTAGCCCAGTGGACTTTTTGCTTCGTTGTGTTAGGTTAGGCCATACGAACATGAGAAACCAACTTTTATCACAAGTTGTCACAAGATTGCCCCCGTTTCGCCCGAAAGGGGAGTTTTCACCTCTAAGTGCAGAAACTCACTATAGAGAAAGTGAAGCCGGTGATGTCGGTCACACCTAGGAGTAGATTCTTGGACATTTGAAACACACAACACACTTGTATACATATGGTATGGCACAACCTAGGTTTGGGTGGGGTTCCGACGCTCCGGGGCCCCGCTTCGGCGAAACACTGAATCCGCTGGAAAAAACCCTAACGTTTCCGTCTACCCCCATAGACGTGCGTCGAAAGGGGGTATCCCAGTGGACTTTTTTGCTTGGTTGTGTTAGGTTAGGCCATAGGAACATGAGAAACCAACTTTTATCACAAGTTGACACAAGATTGCCCCCGTTTCGCCCGAAAGGGGAGTTTTCAGCTATAAGTCCAGAAACTCACTAGAGAGAAAGTGAAACCGGTGATGTCGGTCACACCTAGGAGTAGATTCTTGGACATTTGAAACACACAACACACTTGTATACATATGGTATGGCACAACCTAGGTTTGGGTGGGGTTCCGACGCTCCGGGGCCCCGCTTCGGCGAAACCCTGAATCCGCTGGAAAAACCTAACATTTCCGTCTACCCCCATAGACGTGCGTCGAAAGGGGTAGCCCAGTGGACTTTTTTGCTTCGTTGTGTTAGGTTAGGCCATACGAACATGAGAAACCAACTTTTATCACAAGTTGTCACAAGATTGCCCCCGTTTCGCCCGAAAGGGGAGTTTTCACCTCTAAGTGCAGAAACTCACTATAGAGAAAGTGAAGCCGGTGATGTCGGTCACACCTAGGAGTAGATTCTTGGACATTTGAAACACACAACACACTTGTATACATATGGTATGGCACAACCTAGGTTTGGGTGGGGTTCCGACGCTCCGGGGCCCAGCTTCGGCGAAACCCTGAATCTGCTGGAAAAACCCTAACGTTTCCGTCTACCCCCATAGACGTGCGTCGAAAGGGGGTAGCCCAGTGGACTTTTTTGCTTGGTTGTGTTAGGTTAGGCCATAGGAACATGGAAAACCAACTTTTATCACAAGATTGCCCCCGTTTCGCCCGAAACGGGAGTTTTCACCTCTAAGTGCACACACTCACTAGAGAGAAAGTGAAGCCGGTGATGTGGGTCACACCTAGGAGTAGATTCTTGGACATTTGAAACACATAACACAATTTTATACATATGGTATGGCACAACCTAGGTTTGGGTGGGTTCCGACGCTCCGGGGCCCCGCTTCGGCGAAACCCTGAATCCGCTGGAAAAACCCTAACGTTTCCGTCTACCCCCATAGACGTGCGTCGAAAGGGGGTATCCCAGTGGACTTTTTTGCTTGTTTGTGTTAGGTTAGGCCAAAGGAACATGAGAAACCAACTTTTATCACAAGTTGACACAAGATTGCCCCCGTTTCGCCCGAAAGGGGAGTTTTCAGCTATAAGTCCAGAAACTCACTAGAGAGAAAGTGAAACCGTGATGTCGGTCACACCTAGGAGTAGATTCTTGGACATTTGAAACACACAACACACTTGTATACATATGGTATGGCACAACCTAGGTTTGGGTGGGGTTCCGACGCTCCGGGGCCCCGCTTCGGCCAAACCCTAAATCCGCTGGAAAAACCCTAACGTTTCCGTCTACCCCCATAGACGTGCGTCGAAAGGGGGTAGCCCAGTGGACTTTTTGCTTCGTTGTGTTAGGTTAGGCCATACGAACATGAGAAACCAACTTTTATCACAAGTTGTCACAAGATTGCCCCCGTTTCGCCCGAAAGGGGAGTTTTCACCTCTAAGTGCAGAAACTCACTATAGAGAAAGTGAAGCCGGTGATGTCGGTCACACCTAGGAGTAGATTCTTGGACATTTGAAACACACAACACACTTGTATACATATGGTATGGCACAACCTAGGTTTGGGTGGGTTCCGACGCTCCGGGGCCCCGCTTCGGCGAAACCCTGAATCCGCTGGAAAAACCCTAACGTTTCCGTCTACCCCCATAGACGTGCGTCGAAAGGGGTATCCCAGTGGACTTTTTTGCTTGGTTGTGTTAGGTTAGGCCATAGGAACATGGAAAACCAAATTTTATCACAAGATTTCCCCCGTTTCGCCCGAAACGGGAGTTTTTCACCTCTAAGTGCACACACTCACTAGAGAGAAAGTGAAGCCGGTGATGTCGGTCACACCTAGGAGTAGATTCTTGGACATTTGAAACACACAACACAATTTTATACATATGGTATGGCACAACCTAGGTTTGGGTGGGTTTCCGACGCTCCGGGGCCCCGCTTCGGCGAAACACTGAATCCGCTGGAAAAACCCTAACGTTTCCGTCTACCCCCATAGACGTGCGTCGAAAGGGGGTATCCCAGTGGACTTTTTTGCTTGGTTGTGTTAGGTTAGGCCATAGGAACATGAGAAACCAACTTTTATCACAAGTTGACACAAGATTGCCCCCGTTTCGCCCAAAAGGGGAGTTTTCAGCTATAAGTCCAGAAACTCACTAGAGAGAAAGTGAAACCGGTGATGTCGGTCACACCTAGGAGTAGATTCTTGGACATTTGAAACACACAACACACTTGTATACATATGGTATGGCACAACCTAGGTTTGGGTGGGGTTCCGACGCTCCGGGACCCCGTTTCGGCGAAACCCTGAATCCGCTGGAAAAACCCTAACGTTTCCGTCTACCCCCATAGACGTGCGTCGAAAGGGGTAGCCCAGTGGACTTTTTTGCTTGGTTGTGAACCAACTTTTATCACAAGTTGTCACAAGATAGCCCCCGTTTCGCCCGAAAGGGGAGTTTTCACCTCTAAGTGCAGAAACTCACTATAGAGAAAGTGAAGCCGGTGATGTCGGTCACACCTAGGTGTAGATTCTTGGACATTTGAAACACACAACTCACTTGTATACATATGGTATGGCACAACCTAGGTTTGGGTGGGGTTCCGACGCTCCGGGGCCCCGCTTCGGCGAAACCCTAAATCCGCTGGAAAAACCCTAACGTTTCCGTCTACCCCATAGACGTGCGTCGAAAGGGGGTAGCCCAGTGGACTTTTTGCTTCGTTGTGTTAGGTTAGGCCATACGAACATGAGAAACCAACTTTTATCACAAGTTGTCACAAGATTGCCCCCGTTTCGCCCGAAAGGGGAGTTTTCAGCTATAAGTCCAGAAACTCACTAGAGAGAAAGTGAAACCGGTGATGTCGGTCACACCTAGGAGTAGATTCTTGGACATTTGAAACACACAACACACTTGTATACATATGGTATGGCACAACCTAGGTTTGGGTGGGGTTCCGACGCTCCGGGGCCCCGCTTCGGCGAAACCCTAAATCCGCTGGAAAAACCCTAACGTTTCCGTCTACCCCCATAGACGTGCGTCGAAAGGGGGTAGCCCAGTGGACTTTTTGGTTGTTGTGTTAGGTTAGGCCATACGAACATGAGAAACCAACTTTTATCACAAGTTGTCACAAGATTGCCCCCGTTTCGCCCGAAAGGGGAGTTTTCACCTCTAAGTGCAGAAACTCACTATAGAGAAAGTGAAGCCGGTGATGTCGGTCACACCTAGGAGTAGATTCTTGGACATTTGAAACACACAACACACTTGTATACATATGGTATGGCACAACCTAGGTTTGGGTGGGGTTCCGACGCTCCGGGGCCCCGCTTCGGCGAAACCCTGAATCCGCTGGAAAAACCCTAACGTTTCCGTCTACCCCCATAGACGTGCGTCGAAAGGGGGTATCCCAGTGGACTTTTTTGCTTGGTTGTGTTAGGTTAGGCCATAGGAACATGGAAACCAAATTTTATCACAAGATTTCCCCGTTTCGCCCGAAACGGGAGTTTTCACCTCTAAGTGCACACACTCACTAGAGAGAAAGTGAAGCCGGTGATGTCGGTCACACCTAGGAGTAGATTCTTGGACATTTGAAACACACAACACAATTTTATACATATGGTATGGCACAACCTAGGTTTGGGTGGGTTTCGACGCTCCGGGGCCCCGCTTCGGCGAAACCTGAATCCGCTGGAAAAACCCTAACGTTTCCGTCTACCCCCATAGACGTGCGTCGAAAGGGGGTATCCCAGTGGACTTTTTTGCTTGGTTGTGTTAGGTTAGGCCATAGGACATGAGAAACCAACTTTTATCACAAGTTGACACAAGATTGCCCCCGTTTCGCCCGAAAGGGGAGTTTTCAGCTATAAGTCCAGAAACTCACTAGAGAGAAAGTGAAACCGGTGATGTCGGTCACACCTAGGAGTAGATTCTTGGACATTTGAAACACACAACACACTTGTATACATATGGTATGGCACAACCTAGGTTTGGGTGGGGTTCCGACGCTCCGGGGCCCCTTCGGCGAAACCCTGAATCCGCTGGAAAAAACCCTAACGTTTCCGTCTACCCCCATAGACGTGCGTCGAAAGGGGTAGCCCAGTGGACTTTTTGCTTTTGTGTTGAACCAACTTTTATCACAAGTTGTCACAAGATTGCCCCCGTTTCGCCCGAAAGGGGAGTTTTCACCTCTAAGTGCAGAAACTCACTATAGAGAAAGTGAAGCCGGTGATGTCGGTCACACCTAGGTGTAGATTCTTGGACATTTGAAACACACAACACACTTGTATACATATGGTATGGCACAACCTAGGTTTGGGTGGGGTTCCGACGCTCCGGGGCCCCGCTTCGGCGAAACCCTAAATCCGCTGGAAAAACCCTAACGTTTCCGTCTACCCCCATAGACGTGCGTCGAAAGGGGGTAGCCCAGTGGACTTTTTGCTTCGTTGTGTTAGGTTAGGCCATACGAACATGAGAAACCAACTTTTATCACAAGTTGTCACAAGATTGCCCCGTTTCGCCGAAAGGGAGTTTTCACCTCTAATTGCAGAAACTCACTATAGAGAAAGTGAAGCCGGTGATGTCGGTCACACCTAGGAGTAGATTCTTGGACATTTGAAACACACAACACACTTGTATACATATGGTATGGCACAACCTAGGTTTGGGTGGGGTTCCGACGCTCCGGGGCCCCGCTTCGGCGAAACCTGAATCCGCTGGAAAAACCCTAACGTTTCCGTCTACCCCATAGACGTGCGTCGAAAGGGGGTATCCCAGTGGACTTTTTTGCTTGGTTGTGTTAGGTTAGGCCATAGGAACATGAGAAACCAACTTTTATCACAAGTTGACACAAGATTGCCCCCGTTTCGCCCGAAAGGGGAGTTTTCAGCTATAAGTCCAGAAACTCACTAGAGAGAAAGTGAAACCGGTGATGTCGGTCACACCTAGGAGTAGATTCTTGGACATTTGAAACACACAACACACTTGTATACATATGGTATGGCACAACCTAGGTTTGGGTGGGGTTCCGACGCTCCGGGGCCCCGCTTCGGCGAAACCCTGAATCCGCTGGAAAAACCCTAACGTTTCCGTCTACCCCCATAGACGTGCGTCGAAAGGGGGTAGCCCAGTGGACTTTTTGCTTCGTTGTGTTAGGTTAGGCCATACGAACATGAGAAACCAACTTTTATCACAAGTTGTCACAAGATTGCCCCCGTTTCGCCCGAAAGGGGAGTTTTCACCTCTAAGTGCAGAAACTCACTATAGAGAAAGTGAAGCCGGTGATGTCGGTCACACCTAGGAGTAGATTCTTGGACATTTGAAACACACAACACACTTGTATACATATGGTATGGCACAACCTAGGTTTGGGTGGGTTCCGACGCTCCGGGGCCCGCTTCGGCGAAACCCTGAATCTGCTGGAAAAACCCTAACGTTTCCGTCTACCCCCATAGACGTGCGTCGAAAGGGGGTAGCCCAGTGGACTTTTTTGCTTGGTTGTGTTAGGTTAGGCCATAGGAACATGGAAAACCAACTTTTATCACAAGATTGCCCCCGTTTCGCCCGAAACGGGAGTTTTCACCTCTAAGTGCACACACTCACTAGAGAGAAAGTGAAGCCGGTGATGTCGGTCACACCTAGGAGTAGATTCTTGGACATTTGAAACACATAACACAATTTATACATATGGTATGGCACAACCTAGGTTTGGGTGGGTTTCCGACGCTCCGGGGCCCGCTTCGGCGAAACCTGAATCCGCTGGAAAAACCCTAACGTTTCCGTCTACCCCCATAGACGTGCGTCGAAAGGGGGTATCCCAGTGGACTTTTTTGCTTGTTTGTGTTAGGTTAGGCCAAAGGAACATGAGAAACCAACTTTTATCACAAGTTGACACAAGATTGCCCCCGTTTCGCCCGAAAGGGGAGTTTTCAGCTATAAGTCCAGAAACTCACTAGAGAGAAAGTGAAACCGGTGATGTCGGTCACACCTAGGAGTAGATTCTTGGACATTTGAAACACACAACACACTTGTATACATATGGTATGGCACAACCTAGGTTTGGGTGGGGTTCCGACGCTCCGGGGCCCCGCTTCGGCCAAACCCTAAATCCGCTGGAAAAACCCTAACGTTTCCGTCTACCCCCATAGACGTGCGTCGAAAGGGGTAGCCCAGTGGACTTTTTGCTTCGTTGTGTTAGGTTAGGCCATACGAACATGAGAAACCAACTTTTATCACAAGTTATCACAAGATTGCCCCCGTTTCGCCCGAAAGGGGAGTTTTCACCTCTAAGTGCAGAAACTCACTATAGAGAAAGTGAAGCCGGTGATGTCGGTCACACCTAGGAGTAGATTCTTGGACATTTGAAACACACAACACACTTGTATACATATGGTATGGCACAACCTAGGTTTGGGTGGGGTTCCGACGCTCCGGGGCCCCGCTTCGGCGAAACCCTGAATCCGCTGGAAAAACCCTAACGTTTCCGTCTACCCCCATAGACGTGCGTCGAAAGGGGGTATCCCAGTGGACTTTTTTGCTTGGTTGTGTTAGGTTAGGCCATAGGAACATGGAAAACCAAATTTTATCACAAGATTTCCCCCGTTTCGCCCGAAACGGGAGTTTTCACCTCTAAGTGCACACACTCACTAGAGAGAAAGTGAAGCCGGTGATGTCGGTCACACTAGGAGTAGATTCTTGGACATTTGAAACACACAACACATTTTATACATATGGTATGGCACAACCTAGGTTTGGGTGGGTTTCCGACGCTCCGGGGCCCCGCTTCGGCGAAACACTGAATCCGCTGGAAAAACCCTAACGTTTCCGTCTACCCCATAGACGTGCGTCGAAAGGGGGTATCCCAGTGGACTTTTTTGCTTGGTTGTGTTAGGTTAGGCCATAGGAACATGAGAAACCAACTTTTATCACAAGTTGACACAAGATTGCCCCCGTTTCGCCCAAAAGGGGAGTTTTCAGCTATAAGTCCAGAAACTCACTAGAGAGAAAGTGAAACCGGTGATGTCGGTCACACCTAGGAGTAGATTCTTGGACATTTGAAACACACAACACACTTGTATACATATGGTATGGCACAACCTAGGTTTGGGTGGGGTTCCGACGCTCCGGGCCCCGTTCGGCGAAACCCTGAATCCGCTGGAAAAACCCTAACGTTTCCGTCTACCCCCATACACGTGCGTCGAAAGGGGTAGCCCAGTGGACTTTTTTGCTTGGTTGTGAACCAACTTTTATCACAAGTTGTCACAAGATAGCCCCCGTTTCGCCCGAAAGGGGAGTTTTCACCTCTAAGTGCAGAAACTCACTATAGAGAAAGTGAAGCCGGTGATGTCGGTCACACCTAGGTGTAGATTCTTGGACATTTGAAACACACAACACACTTGTATACATATGGTACGGCACAACCTAGGTTTGGGTGGGGTTCCGACGCTCCGGGGCCCCGCTTCGGCGAAACCCTAAATCCGCTGGAAAAACCCTAACGTTTCCGTCTACCCCCATAGACGTGCGTCGAAAGGGGGTAGCCCAGTGGACTTTTTGCTTCGTTGTGTTAGGTTAGGCCATACGAACATGAGAAACCAACTTTTATCACAAGTTGTCACAAGATTGCCCCCGTTTCGCCCGAAAGGGGAGTTTTCACCTCTAAGTGCAGAAACTCACTATAGAGAAAGTGAAGCCGGTGATGTCGGTCACACCTAGGAGTAGATTCTTGGACATTTGAAACACACAACACACTTGTATACATATGGTATGGCACAACCTAGGTTTGGGTGGGGTTCCGACGCTCCGGGGCCCCGCTTCGGCGAAACCCTGAATCCGCTGGAAAAACCCTAACGTTTCCGTCTACCCCCATAGACGTGGTCGAAAGGGGGTATCCCAGTGGACTTTTTTGCTTGGTTGTATTAGGTTAGGCCATAGGAACATGAGAAACCAACTTTTATCACAAGTTGACACAAGATTGCCCCCGTTTCGCCCGAAAGGGGAGTTTTCAGCTATAAGTCCAGAAACTCACTAGAGAGAAAGTGAAACCGGTGATGTCGGTCACACCTAGGAGTAGATTCTTGGACATTTGAAACACACAACACATTTGTATACATATGGTATGGCACAACCTAGGTTTGGGTGGGGTTCCGACGCTCCGGGGCCCGGCTTCGGCGAAACCCTGAATCCGCTGGAAAAACCCTAACGTTTCCGTCTACCCCCATAGACGTGCGTCGAAAGGGGGTAGCCAGTGGACTTTTTTGCTTGGTTGTGTTAGGTTAGGTCATACGAACATGAGAAACCAACTTTTATCACAAGTTGTCACAAGATTGCCCCCGTTTCGCCCGAAAGGGGAGTTTTCACCTCTAAGTGCAGAAACTCACTATAGAGAAAGTGAAGCCGGTGATGTCGGTCACACCTAGGTGTAGATTCTTGGACATTTGAAACACACAACACACTTGTATACATATGGTATGGCACAACCTAGGTTTGGGTGGGGTTCCGACGCTCCGGGGCCCCGCTTCGGCGAAACCCTAAATCCGCTGGAAAAACCCTAACGTTTCCGTCTACCCCCATAGACGTGCGTCGAAAGGGGGTAGCCCAGTGGACTTTTTGCTTCGTTGTGTTAGGTTAGGCCATACGAACATGAGAAACCAACTTTTATCACAAGTTGTCACAAGATTGCCCCCGTTTCGCCCGAAAGGGGAGTTTTCACCTCTAAGTGCAGAAACTCACTATAGAGAAAGTGAAGCCGGTGATGTCGGTCACACCTAGGAGTAGATTCTTGGACATTTGAAACACACAACACACTTGTATACATATGGTATGGCACAACCTAGGTTTGGGTGGGGTTCCGACGCTCCGGGGCCCCGCTTCGGCGAAACCCTGAATCCGCTGGAAAAACCCTAACGTTTCCGTCTACCCCATAGACGTGCGTCGAAAGGGGGTATCCCAGTGGACTTTTTTGCTTGGTTGTGTTAGGTTAGGCCATAGGAACATGGAAAACCAAATTTTATCACAAGATTTCCCCCGTTTCGCCCGAAACGGGAGTTTTCACCTCTAAGTGCACACACTCACTAGAGAGAAAGTGAAGCCGGTGATGTCGGTCACACCTAGGAGTAGATTCTTGGACATTTGAAACACACAACACAATTTTATACATATGGTATGGCACAACCTAGGTTTGGGTGGGTTTCCGACGCTCCGGGGCCCCGCTTCGGCGAAACACTGAATCCGCTGGAAAAACCCTAACGTTTCCGTCTACCCCCATAGACGTGCGTCGAAAGGGGGTATCCCAGTGGACTTTTTTGCTTGGTTGTGTTAGGTTAGGCCATAGGAACATGAGAAACCAACTTTTATCACAAGTTGACACAAGATTGCCCCCGTTTCGCCCAAAAGGGGAGTTTTCAGCTATAAGTCCAGAAACTCACTAGAGAGAAAGTGAAACCGGTGATGTCGGTCACACCTAGGAGTAGATTCTTGGACATTTGAAACACACAACACACTTGTATACATATGGTATGGCACAACCTAGGTTTGGGTGGGGTTCCGACGCTCCGGGCCCCGTTTCGGCGAAACCCTGAATCCGCTGGAAAAACCCTAACGTTTCCGTCTACCCCCATAGACGTGCGTCGAAAGGGGTAGCCCAGTGGACTTTTTTGCTTGGTTGTGAACCAACTTTTATCACAAGTTGTCACAAGATAGCCCCCGTTTCGCCCGAAAGGGGAGTTTTCACCTCTAAGTGCAGAAACTCACTATAGAGAAAGTGAAGCCGGTGATGTCGGTCACACCTAGGTGTAGATTCTTGGACATTTGAAACACACAACACACTTGTATACATATGGTATGGCACAACCTAGGTTTGGGTGGGGTTCCGACGCTCCGGGGCCCCGCTTCGGCGAAACCCTAAATCCGCTGGAAAAACCCTAACGTTTCCGTCTACCCCCATAGACGTGCGTCGAAAGGGGGTAGCCCAGTGGACTTTTTGCTTCGTTGTGTTAGGTTAGGCCATACGAACATGAGAAACCAACTTTTATCACAAGTTGTCACAAGATTGCCCCCGTTTCGCCCGAAAGGGGAGTTTTCACCTCTAAGTGCAGAAACTCACTATAGAGAAAGTGAAGCCGGTGATGTCGGTCACACCTAGGAGTAGATTCTTGGACATTTGAAACACACAACACACTTGTATACATATGGTATGGCACAACCTAGGTTTGGGTGGGGTTCCGACGCTCCGGGGCCCCGCTTCGGCGAAACCCTGAATCCGCTGGAAAAACCCTAACGTTTCCGTCTACCCCCATAGACGTGGGTCGAAAGGGGGTATCCCAGTGGACTTTTTTGCTTGGTTGTATTAGGTTAGGCCATAGGAACATGAGAAACCAACTTTTATCACAAGTTGACACAAGATTGCCCCCGTTTCGCCCGAAAGGGGAGTTTTCAGCTATAAGTCCAGAAACTCACTAGAGAGAAAGTGAAACCGGTGATGTCGGTCACACCTAGGAGTAGATTCTTGGACATTTGAAACACACAACACATTTGTATACATATGGTATGGCACAACCTAGGTTTGGGTGGGGTTCCGACGCTCCGGGGCCCGGCTTCGGCGAAACCCTGAATCCGCTGGAAAAACCCTAACGTTTCCGTCTACCCCCATAGACGTGCGTCGAAAGGGGGTAGCCAAGTGGACTTTTTTGCTTGGTTGTGTTAGGTTAGGTCATACGAACATGAGAAACCAACTTTTATCACAAGTTGTCACAAGATTGCCCCCGTTTCGCCCGAAAGGGGAGTTTTCACCTCTAAGTGCAGAAACTCACTATAGAGAAAGTGAAGCCGGTGATGTCGGTCACACCTAGGTGTAGATTCTTGGACATTTGAAACACACAACACACTTGTATACATATGGTATGGCACAACCTAGGTTTGGGTGGGGTTCCGACGCTCCGGGGCCCCGCTTCGGCGAAACCCTAAATCCGCTGGAAAAACCCTAACGTTTCCGTCTACCCCCATAGACGTGCGTCGAAAGGGGGTAGCCCAGTGGACTTTTTGCTTCGTTGTGTTAGGTTAGGCCATACGAACATGAGAAACCAACTTTTATCACAAGTTGTCACAAGATTGCCCCCGTTTCGCCCGAAAGGGGAGTTTTCACCTCTAAGTGCAGAAACTCACTATAGAGAAAGTGAAGCCGGTGATGTCGGTCACACCTAGGAGTAGATTCTTGGACATTTGAAACACACAACACACTTGTATACATATGGTATGGCACAACCTAGGTTTGGGTGGGGTTCCGACGCTCCGGGGCCCCGCTTCGGCGAAACCCTGAATCCGCTGGAAAAACCCTAACGTTTCCGTCTACCCCCATAGACGTGGGTCGAAAGGGGGTATCCCAGTGGACTTTTTTGCTTGGTTGTGTTAGGATAGGCCATAGGAACATGGAAAACCAAATTTTATCACAAGATTGCCCCCGTTTCGCCCGAAACGGGAGTTTTCACCTCTAAGTGCACACACTCACTAGAGAGAAAGTGAAGCCGGTGATGTCGGTCACACCTAGGAGTAGATTCTTGGACATTTGAAACACACAACACAATTTTATACATATGGTATGGCACAACCTAGGTTTGGGTGGGTTTCCGACGCTCCGGGGCCCCGCTTCGGCGAAACCCTGAATCCGCTGGAAAAACCCTAACGTTTCCGTCTACCCCCATAGACGTGCGTCGAAAGGGGATATCCCAGTGGACTTTTTTGCTTGGTTGTGTTAGGTTAGGTCATAGGAACATGAGAAACCAACTTTTATCACAAGTTGACACAAGATTGCCCCCGTTTCGCCCGAAAGGGGAGTTTTCAGCTATAAGTCCAGAAACTCACTAGAGAGAAAGTGAAACCGGTGATGTCGGTCACACCTAGGAGTAGATTCTTGGACATTTGAAACACACAACACACTTGTATACATATGGTATGGCACAACCTAGGTTTGGGTGGGGTTCCGACGCTCCGGGGCCCCGCTTCGGCGAAACCCTGAATCCGCTGGAAAAACCCTAACATTTCCGTCTACCCCATAGACGTGCGTCGAAAGGGGGTAGCCCAGTGGACCTTTTGCTTCGTTGTGTTAGGTTAGGCCATACGAACATGAGAAACCAACTTTTATCACAAGTTGTCACAAGATTGCCCCCGTTTCGCCCGAAAGGGGAGTTTTCACCTCTAAGTGCAGAAACTCACTATAGAGAAAGTGAAGCCGGTGATGTCGGTCACACCTAGGAGTAGATTCTTGGACATTTGAAACACACAACACACTTGTATACATATGGTATGGCACAACCTAGGTTTGGGTGGGGTTCCGACGCTCCGGGGCCCCGCTTCGGCGAAACCCTGAATCTGCTGGAAAAACCCTAACGTTTCCGTCTACCCCCATAGACGTGCGTCGAAAGGGGGTAGCCCAGTGGACTTTTTTGCTTGGTTGTGTTAGGTTAGGCCATAGGAACATGGAAAACCAACTTTTATCACAAGATTGCCCCCGTTTCGCCCGAAACGGGAGTTTTCACCTCTAAGTGCACACACTCACTAGAGAGAAAGTGAAGCCGGTGATGTGGGTCACACCTAGGAGTAGATTCTTGGACATTTGAAACACATAACACAATTTTATACATATGGTATGTCACAACCTAGGTTTGGGTGGGTTTCCGACGCTCCGGGGCCCCGCTTCGGCGAAACCCTGAATCCGCTGGAAAAACCCTAACGTTTCCGTCTACCCCCATAGACGTGCGTCGAAAGGGGTATCCCAGTGGACTTTTTTGCTTGTTTGTGTTAGGTTAGGCCAAAGGAACATGAGAAACCAACTTTTATCACAAGTTGACACAAGATTGCCCCCGTTTCGCCCGAAAGGGAGTTTTCAGCTATAAGTCCAGAAACTCACTAGAGAGAAAGTGAAACCGGTGATGTCGGTCACACCTAGGAGTAGATTCTTGGACATTTGAAACACACAACACACTTGTATACATATGGTATGGCACAACCTAGGTTTGGGTGGGGTTCCGACGCTCCGGGGCCCCGCTTCGGCCAAACCCTAAATCCGCTGGAAAAACCCTAACGTTTCCGTCTACCCCCATAGACGTGCGTCGAAAGGGGGTATCCCAGTGGACTTTTTTGCTTGGTTGTGTTAGGTTAGGCCATAGGAACATGAGAAACCAACTTTTATCACAAGTTGACACAAGATTGCCCCCGTTTCGCCCAAAAGGGGAGTTTTCAGCTATAAGTCCAGAAACTCACTAGAGAGAAAGTGAAACCGGTGATGTCGGTCACACCTAGGAGTAGATTCTTGGACATTTGAAACACACAACACACTTGTATACATATGGTATGGCACAACCTAGGTTTGGGTGGGGTTCCGACGCTCTGGGGCCCCGTTTCGGCGAAACCCTGAATCCGCTGGAAAAACCCTAACGTTTCCGTCTACCCCCATAGACGTGCGTCGAAAGGGGGTAGCCCAGTGGACTTTTTTGCTTGGTTGTGAACCAACTTTTATCACAAGTTGTCACAAGATAGCCCCCGTTTCGCCCGAAAGGGGAGTTTTCACCTCTAAGTGCAGAAACTCACTATAGAGAAAGTGAAGCCGGTGATGTCGGTCAAACCTAGGTGTAGATTCTTGGACATTTGAAACACACAACACACTTGTATACATATGGTATGGCACAACCTAGGTTTGGGTGGGGTTCCGACGCTCCGGGGCCCCGCTTCGGCGAAACCCTAAATCCGCTGGAAAAACCCTAACGTTTCCGTCTACCCCCATAGACGTGCGTCGAAAGGGGGTAGCCCAGTGGACTTTTTGCTTCGTTGTGTTAGGTTAGGCCATACGAACATGAGAAACCAACTTTTATCACAAGTTGTCACAAGATTGCCCCCGTTTCGCCCGAAAGGGGAGTTTTCACCTCTAAGTGCAGAAACTCACTATAGAGAAAGTGAAGCCGGTGATGTCGGTCACACCTAGGAGTAGATTCTTGGACATTTGAAACACACAACACACTTGTATACATATGGTATGGCACAACCTAGGTTTGGGTGGGGTTCCGACGCTCCGGGGCCCCGCTTCGGCGAAACCCTGAATCCGCTGGAAAAACCCTAACGTTTCCGTCTACCCCCATAGACGTGCGTCGAAAGGGGGTATCCCAGTGGACTTTTTTGCTTGGTTGTGTTAGGTTAGGCCATAGGAACATGGAAAACCAAATTTTATCACAAGATTTCCCCGTTTCGCCCGAAACGGGAGTTTTCACCTCTAAGTGCACACACTCACTAGAGAGAAAGTGAAGCCGGTGATGTCGGTCACACCTAGGAGTAGATTCTTGGACATTTGAAACACACAACACAATTTTATACATATGGTATGGCACAACCTAGGTTTGGGTGGGTTTCCGACGCTCCGGGGCCCCGCTTCGGCGAAACACTGAATCCGCTGGAAAAACCCTAACGTTTCCGTCTACCCCCATAGACGTGCGTCGAAAGGGGGTATCCCAGTGGACTTTTTTGCTTGGTTGTGTTAGGTTAGGCCATAGGAACATGAGAAACCAACTTTTATCACAAGTTGACACAAGATTGCCCCCGTTTCGCCCAAAAGGGGAGTTTTCAGCTATAAGTCCAGAAACTCACTAGAGAGAAAGTGAAACCGGTGATGTCGGTCACACCTAGGAGTAGATTCTTGGACATTTGAAACACACAACACACTTGTATACATATGGTATGGCACAACCTAGGTTTGGGTGGGGTTCCGACGCTCTGGGGCCCCGTTTCGGCGAAACCCTGAATCCGCTGGAAAAACCCTAACGTTTCCGTCTACCCCCATAGACGTGCGTCGAAAGGGGTAGCCCAGTGGACTTTTTTGCTTGGTTGTGAACCAACTTTTATCACAAGTTGTCACAAGATAGCCCCCGTTTCGCCCGAAAGGGGAGTTTTCACCTCTAAGTGCAGAAACTCACTATAGAGAAAGTGAAGCCGGTGATGTCGGTCACACCTAGGTGTAGATTCTTGGACATTTGAAACACACAACACACTTGTATACATATGGTATGGCACAACCTAGGTTTGGGTGGGGTTCCGACGCTCCGGGGCCCGGCTTCGGCGAAACCCTAAATCCGCTGGAAAAACCCTAACGTTTCCGTCTACCCCCATAGACGTGCGTCGAAAGGGGGTAGCCCAGTGGACTTTTTGCTTCGTTGTGTTAGGTTAGGCCATACGAACATGAGAAACCAACTTTTATCACAAGTTGTCACAAGATTGCCCCCGTTTCGCCCGAAAGGGGAGTTTTCACCTCTAAGTGCAGAAACTCACTATAGAGAAAGTGAAGCCGGTGATGTCGGTCACACCTAGGAGTAGATTCTTGGACATTTGAAACACACAACACACTTGTATACATATGGTATGGCACAACCTAGGTTTGGGTGGGGTTCCGACGCTCCGGGGCCCCGCTTCGGCGAAACCCTGAATCCGCTGGAAAACCCTAACGTTTCCGTCTACCCCCATAGACGTGCATCGAAAGGGGGTATCCCAGTGGACTTTTTTGCTTGGTTGTGTTAGGTTAGGCCATAGGAACATGAGAAACCAACTTTTATCACAAGTTGACACAAGATCGCCCGAAACGGGAGTTTTCACCTCTAAGTGCACACACTCACTAGAGAGAAAGTGAAGCCGGTGATGTCGGTCACACCTAGGAGTAGATTCTTGGACATTTGAAACACACAACACAATTTTATACATATGGTATGGCACAACCTAGGTTTGGGTGGGTTTCCGACGCTCTGGGGCCCCGCTTCGGCGAAACACTGAATCCGCTGGAAAAACCCTAACGTTTCCGTCTACCCCCATAGACGTGCGTCGAAAGGGGGTATCCCAGTGGACTTTTTTGCTTGGTTGTGTTAGGTTAGGCCATAGGAACATGAGAAATCAACTTTTATCACAAGTTGACACAAGATTGCCCCCGTTTCGCCCGAAAGGGGAGTTTTCAGCTATAAGTCCAGAAACTCACTAGAGAGAAAGTGAAACCGGTGATGTCGGTCACACCTAGGAGTAGATTCTTGGACATTTGAAACACACAACACACTTGTATACATATGGTATGGCACAACCTAGGTTTGGGTGGGGTTCCGGCGCTCCGGGGCCCCGTTTCGGCGAAACCCTGAATCCGCTGGAAAAAACCCTAACGTTTCCGTCTACCCCCATAGACGTGCGTCAAAAGGGGTAGCCCAGTGGACTTTTTTGCTTGGTTGTGTTAGGTTAGGCCATACGAACATGAGAAACCAACTTTTATCACAAGTTGTCACAAGATAGCCCCCGTTTCGCCCGAAAGGGGAGTTTTCACCTCTAAGTGCAGAAACTCACTATAGAGAAAGTGAAGCCGGTGATGTCGGTCACTCCTAGGTGTAGATTCTTGGACATTTGAAACACACAACACACTTGTATACATATGGTATGGCACAACCTAGGTTTGGGTGGGGTTCCGACGCTCCGGGGCCCCGCTTCGGCGAAACCCTGAATCCGCTGGAAAAACCCTAATGTTTCCGTCTACCCCCATAGACGTGCGTCGAAAGTGGGTAGCCCAGTGGACTTTGTTTCTTGGTTGTGTTAGGTTAGGCCATAGGAACATGGAAAACCAACTTTTATCACAAGATTGCCCCCGTTTCGCCCGAAACGGGAGTTTTCACCTCTAAGTGCACACACTCACTAGAGAGAAAGTGAAGCCGGTGATGTCGGTCACACCTAGGAGTAGATTCTTGGACATTTGAAACACACAACACAATTTTATACATATGGTATGGCACAACCTAGGTTTGGGTGGGTTTCCGACGCTCCGGGGCCCCGCTTCGGCGAAACCCTGAATCCGCTGGAAAAACCCTAACGTTTCCGTCTACCCCCATAGACGTGCGTCGAAAGGGGGTATCCCAGTGGACATTTTTGCTTGGTTGTGTTAGGTTAGGCCATAGTAACATGAGAAACCAACTTTTATCACAAGTTGACACAAGATTGCCCCCGTTTCGCCCGAAAGGGGAGTTTTCAGCTATAAGTTCAGAAACTTACTAGAGAGAAAGTGAAACCGGTGATGTCGGTCACACCTAGGAGTACATTCTTGGACATTTGAAACACACAACCGACTTGTATACATATGGTATGGCACAACCTAGGTTTGGGTGTGGTTCCGACGCTCCGGGGCCCCGCTTCGGCGAAACCCTGAATCCGCTGGAAAAATCCTAACGTTTCCGTCTACCCCCATAGACGTGCGTCGAAAGGGGGTAGCCCAGTAGACTTTTTTGCTTGGTTGTGTTAGGTTAGGCCATACGAACATGAGAAACCAACTTTTATCACAAGTTGTCACAAGATTGCAAGAGAGACAAGATTCGCATACAATACTTCCGAGAGACAAGATTCGCGACATTATTTTATGTGGGTGGAGACCGCTATTCGGCGTAGCTATATACATATAGAAATGAATAAAAACATATTAAACTTAATTGAGAGTAATAAATAGATACATAAAAATGAAGATTAGGTTAAAAAACATGATGACTATTTTGAGCGAAACTATATACATATAGCTATTCGGTGTATCTATATACATAAAAATGAATATTTTTTAAACATATTAAACTTAATTTACAGAACATTAAAAATGAAGAAAATAGGACTTAAAGTAAAAAAAAGGAACCTGTGCCGACGGTAAAACCGTCGGCATAGGTTGGTGTCAACGTCACCTTTTCGTTGACGGGGACTTGTGCCGACGGCTGGATTTGTGCCGACGGTCACCGTCGGCATAGGTTATCTGTGCCGACGGGGATATCTGTGCCGACGGCCAGCTTCGTTGGGTGGCCTCGTAGGCACCTGTGCCGACGGCCCCGATAAAAAACCGTCGGCACAGGTTTTGGCCGTCGGCACATGTGAGCTCTCCTGTAGTGAGTAATCGGGCAATTTAAACCCCCCTCGCTTATGGATGGAGCTCCCTGCTGTTATTCCATATTACTTATCTATTATATACTAAAAGCAAAATGAGTTAGCTAATAGAGCCACCACGTTAAGCCACATCATCTAAATTATATTCGTCGTTAGATCTAAAATTTATGACAAGGACTTTAAATCACGGCCGTGAGATTTACGTAGCAAATATAATATATGTGTTCAAGTTAGTACAACAATTTCGGCCCAACACGTAACACAAATTAGCATGCATATATGGTGGGTCCACCAGGTCACGTGTATACTACGTACACATGAGTTGGATCCAAGTCCAATGAGTCCAAACCATGCACAAGTCAGGTAGGTTCACGAGATTTACTTTTGTACAGTCCGAGCCAAACAAATATCTAAAATGGTCCTTGCCACATACGTTGTGCATCTGATATATTTGTGGAAAGCATTTTCAAATTACGATCGGTAGGAAATGTGTTTACTTGGCCAGCACATGCTACATGTAGACAACAAAATCAACTTGGTATATACGCAAACATGAGGACTATACCGGAAAGAAATAAGGACGAACAATATTATTTTTTATACTACAAGTAGTGCAACATATAGAAACTTTTCAAAACTTTTGACCAATATATAGTCTCGCCATGCTCTAATATTTCTCCGGTACGAGGAAAGACTCCCACGTGAAAGAAATAAGGATGAACTACACAACCAACTCTTTTATCCTTATTTATCAAATTCATCGACTTGGAGAAATAATCTCGCCATGCTCTAATGTTTCTCCGGTATGTAAGGGAAAGACTCCACACGTGAGTATGTGATGTGCCACATAGAACTATAGCTGCGTCCATTATAAAAATGCCTACAGCTAGATCGTGACAGCCAAAGAAAATAATGTATTTATTTAGGCAGTTGTGTATAAAAATGTATGAATCGATGTACGAATATAAGCCATTAATTTAATTCAATCTCTGCATGCAAATCAAAAATCAGCAGCTCACGACGGGACCACAGCCATAGATTCCCGCTCCCTGAAATCAGCGGCATGAGCAACAAAACAAATTGATCTGGGATTTTTTTTTGAACATGACCAATCAAAATTAATTTAGACCATTAACGACGGATATGCAGTGATAGATTTTGACAAGCAATCAAAATTGACATTACTTACTAAGTGGATTTGTAAACTTTTGGATTGTGTAATTTCTGATCTAGATTGCTAAATATAGAGAGAAATTATGTTGATTCATACATTTGTGAATATATTTTAATTGGCTTCTCACTTAAGCTTTTTACCGTCTAAAAAGATAACATGTTGTGTCTGATGGCATGGTCAAATGATATCCATATAGTTATATTGCTTTTCAGAATGTATCTCGGCCTTCTATCTATTTTTAAGATAGTTGTCCCCGGTGATTATGTCCTGTTGAAGGTAGGTTTTGAGTTGATTTTCCATTGAGTTTAATTTATTACATAGAAAATTTGTTACAGAGAAAATTTTCCATTGAGTTTAATTCATAGAAAATTGATGTATCGACAACACATAAAATACTTAAGGAGCGATACACTAAGAATCTGGTACTTGATTAACTGAAGTTTGTGGCGTGGTGGTCATCATTAAGATCAAATTTTACTTTTTTTGTACAATTGATAGATCCAATTATGTATGCAATAAACAATCTCATGGGAAGCCAACCTTTTGTTGCCTGGATAGTAGAAATATATAGGCAAATCAGATTAATATGTATGAAATTTTGGATGCCTAGAGCTAAATACTTACACTAGCAGTGCACACAACAATTCAACTACCGAGCGCGCCTCGGGATAGTTTTTTTGGCTTCTTAATTTCTTCTCGAAAATTATATTAGATTATACAAACATGTTATTGAGAAGATAAGAAGTAGAAACATTATTTTATTTATTTCACAATTATTTTAACATTGTTTTTTAGAACTATAATATATGAGAAATTTGCAGCGGGATACTAATTAAGATTTACAAATGTCATATACGGAAGACTCACAATTATACTAAATAAAGTTAATTAAGATGTCCACTTAGTTTTGTTACATAATTCAACAATATACACAAATGAGAATGCAGAACGCATGGATAAAAGCGTGGAAAATAGATAAAAATATCGCAACCTTCGTTTTAGTACATATAACATTGTAGAAGATTGTAGAGATTAAACAAAATTGTATCGCGAATTTTGAGTACACATTTTATTTTATTTATGGAATTCAATACTCTGTAATATAATTTAAAAATCAACTATAAATCTAAGAAATGTGTCTTTGTCCAAAACATTGATATATGTTAGAATGAAATAAAAATGTCAATATTTGATATTTGAGGTAATAAGGAGTAGAGATTCACACGAAATAAGATGAGATTTCTTTATATAGTTTCTCTACAGTTACACAAGCATATTAATAATTTGTTATTCCAATACAAAATTAACTAAACCTTAAAATGGTTATATACACGCCAAATCAAATTATCATAGTGTTGTATATTGAATTGTTTCTTTATTAAAAATCACACTCATATGTGTTCATAAAAAACATAGATTTTTTAATTGAAGCACATATGATGAATCTAGAAAAGTAAAGAATTTGACTGGCCAATGACATGAAAGATAAATTATTCATCCAGCTGACCGCAACATATAGTATTTGTGGAACCGCTTGATCCCTTAAATTTAATTATCAGTAGACCCTGACTAATTGATCTTACTAACTATACATAAACGCCATTGAGTGAGAAATTATTATTTACAAATCAAGATATAGAAATGGAGAAAACCATTGGGCAGTGTAGTGTGAGTTTAACCTCACACCGAACTAGCATTAAATAAAAAATAAATCCTAGACCGCTATCTAAATTTAGTTCTATGTACTTATCTAATAACAACGTGTGCACACGACATTTATACCTTTTGATAAGTTTTTTATGTTCTCATCAACTATTCTCCCACAAATTGAAAATTATTAAAGATGTCTCCCACACAAGTAATATTTTGTTTACCATGATATTTATGTTGAGTACAGAACTGCAATAACTCTAATGGCATAAGATAAGTTTCTATAGAACCATAAAAAGTTTATAGACATATTGAGACATTGCCCTCGCATTTGCGAGGGCCACCTTGCTAGTTATAGTAAAAACTTAAATCTCCGTATGTAAGGTTTTGGCCCGAGTTTGACGGTCAAATATTTACATACGGTTTGTCTTTGAGAATCATGTGCTATCGCAGACAGTTGGTAATGATTAATCGTGTGCATAATGTTTAACTGTCACACACGGTGTGAACTAGAACCTTCTCGCGTTCCTCCCGCATGCCACACGCTTTAGCGACAAGGCAGCTTTTTTCGGCCGTACCGATGAGCCTTATAGAATGCTCCTAGCCACCGTCCTAGTGAACACAACATCACCCCATCTAGCCTAGGTCGGAACTCGAAGGCATGGCGGATTGAGGACCTTCTGCGGGTGGTGAAGAGCCAAGGCCGTCGAAGACGACAAGTTCCTCAAGAATTCCAAAAAGTGTTGGAGAAGGTATGACAAAGTCATGGTCGGAGAGGTTGGCCATGGCTGAGCTTAGGTGGAGATTTTTTATTTTTTTTAGATAAAGAGTGTTTATTAATATCAAGAAGATACAACATGCACCCAGCCTCTGCAACAACGCAATAACCGAAGCCATTACGGATGCACACAGCCAAAAGACAATAATAAGAAAAAATAAAAATAAAAGTCCCGCTAAAGAGTTACAGTCCTTGCAGCAGTCGCGCAACCACCACCAAAACAACACCTGATGTCCAAATCTTCAAAAGCAACGCCTTCAAGAAGAACTGTGCCAGGTACAACCAATTAAGGCCAGACCTTGGGTTTTCACCCTGAAGATAATCCTCGCCCTCAAAACAATGTCTTCAGCAAGACCACTGTCAGGCACAACCAATTAAGGCCAGACCTTGGATTTTCACCCTGAAAGGTAGGACGTTGGTGTCGTGGTGGGAACACGCAGATGCCTAGGGGTAGGCTTATTCTGGGGCCGAACGGGTGCTTGTGGATTTGGGGAGGGATTGCGCGGTGGAACCGCACATGAAGAACACACGAAGAACACACGAAGAACACGAAGAACACGAAGAACACCGCAAGAACATGAGCAAGAAACCAAGAACACAAAGCACACACGATGTACCCTGCTTCGGGGCCCTCGTGAGGAGGTAAAACCCCTACTGCAGCACTAGCCTACTTGGTGTATATCTCTTCTTTGTATATGATTCTTACAAGTGCTCCTTGAGCTGTGAGGAGTTAGCCATGTAGAGGAGCTCCAGGAAGAAGAAGGAGCTAAGGCCAAGGGGGGAAATGAGACAGCGTGGGAGCCGTCCATGCGTGCCTGCGCGCCTCTTCCCCCTGGTGCCCTTTATATAGGTGCCCAGGGGACATGTGAGGGGCTAGGGGACAAAGAATACTGTTCACCGTACTGTTCACAGCACTGTTCACTGAGTTGACTCTGATGGGACAGGCTTGGCACAGCGCGCCCGTCCTCTCCTTTGTCTTCTAGCTCTTGTCTCCGGTATCTCCGGTAGGTGGCAGAGCATCTCGCATGTGACGGGGAATATATTTGTGATGAGGACACCCTGGCTGAGGTAGTGTCAGGTCTGACCATGGCGAGGTTGAGTACGCCGAGGTCTGACCCTGGCAGGATTGAGGACGCCGAGGTCTGACCCTGGCAGGGTTGAGGACGCCGAGGTCTGACCCTGGCAGGGTTGAGGACGCCAAGGTTTGACCCTGGCAAGGTTGAGGACGCTGAGGTCTGACCATGGCGAGGTTGAGGACGCCGAGGTCTGACCCTGGCAGGGTTGAGGACACCGAGGTCTGACCCTGGCAGGGTTGAGGACGCCGAGGTCTGACCCTGGCCGAAGTCTGACCCTGGCAGGGTTGAGGACACCGAGGTCTGACCCTGGCAGGGTTGAGGACGCCGAGGTCTGACCCTGGCCGAAGTCTGACCCTGGCAGGGTTGAAGACGCCGAGGTCTGACCCTGGCAGGGTTGAGGACGCCGAGGTCTGACCCTGGGAGGGTTGAGGACGCCGAGGTCTGACCCTGGCAAGGTTGAGGACGCCGAGGTCTGACCCTGGCAAGGTTGAGGACGCCGAGGTCTGACCCTGGCCGAAGTCTGACCCTGGCAGGGTTGAGGACACCGAGGTCTGACCCTGGCAGGGTTGAGGACGCCGAGGTCTGACCCTGGCCGAAGTCTGACCCTGGCAGGGTTGAAGACGCCGAGGTCTGACCCTGGCAGGGTTGAGGACGCCGAGGTCTGACCCTGGGAGGGTTGAGGACGCCGAGGTCTGACCCTGGCAAGGTTGAGGACGCCGAGGTCTGACCCTGGCAGGGTTGAGGACGCTGAGGTTGGCTGACACTTCGGCCCATCTCAGACTATGTCGACCAGGGATGCCCCAGATTCAGCCCGGCCAGCTTCATTTCCCTTTTCGCTTATCTTGTAATACTTTGCTCTCTTTTATTAACACACCAAGGTCGGTAACTTTGGGGTACCGGGGATTACATCCCCGACATTAGTCCCCGAGGCTGCGGGGGACTCGTAGAGTCGCGCGCAGACTTACAAAAATGACAATCATACCTAAAGACCTCCATATGCACACCTCCCGCTTGCATGGGCGCCTTTGTATGTCGGTTCTTGGCCCTCCTGGCCTTATGCGACATCCGGTTGACCGAGCTCACCCGAATCACAACGTGATGTACAGTTTGTACTGGAAATGTGTTGCACGCAGGGGCATGGCCACACATAGACGTCTCTGCCGACATGGGGCAATTCAGCACACTGCCTGCATGGTCACCATTATATGTCGGTTCTTAGCCCTCTTGGCCTTTACCGAACTAAGATGCCGCCAGCGTCGGTTAGCCCTCGTGGCTCCTACCGGACTTGGATGTCGCCAGCGTCGGTTAGCCCTCCTAGTTTTTACCGAACTTGGATGTCGCCAGCGTCGGTTAGCCCTCCTGGCTTTTACCGAACTTGGATGTCGCCAGCGTCGGTTAGCCCTCCTGGCTTTTACCGAACTTGGATGCCGCCAGCGTCGGTTAGCCCTCCTGGCTTTTACCGAACTTGGATGTCGCCAGCGTCGGTTAGCCCTCCTGGCTTTTACCGGACTTGGATGTCGCCAGCGTCGGTTAGCCCTCCTGGCTTTTACCGAACTTGGATGTCGCCAGCGTAAGCTGGACCGACCTAAACCTGCAAGTATGTATCTCATATGTCTCGCTACCTCGGCCCCTCTGGGCATATCACATGACTTGGTACCTCGGCCTCTTTGGGCATATCACACATGTCTCGGTATCTCGGCCCCTCTGGGCATATCACATATCTCGGTACCTCGGCCTCTTTGGACATATCACACATGTCTCAATACCTCGGCCTCTCTGGGCAAATTACACATGTCTTAGTACCTCGGCCGCTTTGGGCATAACTCATATGTCTCAGTACCTCGGCCGCTTTGGGCATAACTCATATGTCTCAGTACCTCGTATGTCTGGTAGCCACTCTGGGTGCTTACCGACACAGATGTCTCCAGCCACTGCTGGTTTGACATAAGCATATCTCGAATGCCGGTTTTAGCCACTTCGGGCGTATACCGACATAGATGTCTCCAACCACTGCTGGTCTGACAAACAACCTGCAAAAATATAACTCAGAGGTTGCCTCCGGCCATCAAATATAAACAAAGATCTGGTATGCAAATGATGCCATGATACGCTGGCAAACATAACAAACAGCGATGTGGGATATGGAATGATGTTATGATATTGTGACAAACCGAAATAAATGGCGATCTGTGATGTAGAATGATGCCGTGATATTGTGGCAAACCGAAATAAACGGCGATTAGTGATGCGAAATGATGCCGTGATACTGTGGCAAGCCGAAATATACGGCGATCTAGAGAATACCGATAATGCCAGGGTACCTGGGATAACTTGAGTTAACCAAAATAACCATGATACCTTGGATCTCCATTTTAACCCGGATTTCTGTTATGACCCGGATTTCCAATATGACCCGGATTTCCAATATACCTCGGATTTTCAATATACCTCGGATTTTCAATACACCTCGGATTTTCAATATACCTCGAATTTTCAATATACCTCGGATTTTCAATATGACCCGGATTTTCAATATGACCCGGATTTCCAATATACCTCGGATTTTCCAGGATACCTCAGTAACGAGCATTCTTAAAAACCGTTGTCACCTTTCAACGTTAGTCCGACATATATATCATGAAGAATATTTGACGGGAATGACAATTATACTAACCGAGGCAAACTAGCTATAGCACTTGACAGAAAATGAATCTAACAGCAGATACTATGCACAAAAAACTAGACTCGGTTTCAACCGAGTCCCCGAGTTACTTTTCTTACCTAGGAGAAGGTGTAAAACAGACTGGCTAACCAGTCCCCGGGTCTAGACATCTTGTCCCGGGGAGTACAAATAGACAAAAAAGCAAGGGGGGAGTCCCCGAGTAACTTTTGAGACAAAACTAAACTGGACTGACTATCCAGTCCCCGGGTCAAAACATTTTACCCCGGGGAAAACAACTAACCACAGCAAGGTAAAAACGAGGGGGCAGTCCCCGAGAACTGTTTGAGACTATCTAAAAGCATGAACAGACATATAAATGATACTTACAAGGCCAGGTTGTAGGAGGAGTCTTAATTCGGATTTCCAAGTCTTAACTCGAATTCTCCCAGGATACCTCGGACTTCAGAACACCTCAGACTTCAGAATATCTCGGATTCCAGAACAGCTCGGATTCCAGAACACCTCGGATTCCAGAACAGCTCGGATTCCAGAACAGCTCGGATTATAGAACAGCTCAGTTTCCAGAACAGCTCAGTTTCCAGAACAGCTCGGATCACAGAACAGCTCGGATCACAGAACACCTCAGATCACAGAACACCTCAGATCACAGAACACCTCAGATCACAGAACACCTCGGGTTTCAGAACAGCTCAGATTCCAGAACAGCTCAGATCACAGAACACCTCAGATTTCACTGTAGTCAACTCGAAAAATGAGTCAACACACGGGGACGATGCTGAAGTTGAGTACCCGCGCTGATGACGAAGGTCCCGTCCGAATTGATCCAGCAAGCAGCACTACCAGCCCCACGGTGGGCGCCAACTATCGTGGTGGGAACACGCAGATGCCTAGGGGTAGGCTTATTCTGGGGCCGAACGGGTTCTTGTGGATTCGGGGAGGGATTGCGTGGTGGAACCGCACATGAAGAACACACGAAGAACACACGAAGAACACGAAGAACACGAAGAACACCGCAAGAACATGAGCAAGAAACCAAGAACACAAAGCACACACGATGTACCCTGCTTCGGGGCCCTCGTGAGGAGGTAAAACCCCTACTGCAGCACTAGCCTACTTGGTGTATATCTCTTCTTTGTATATGATTCTTACAAGTGCTCCTTGAGCTGTGAGGAGTTAGCCATGTAGAGGAGCTCCAGGAAGAAGAAGGAGCTAAGGCCAAGGGGGAAAATGAGACAGCGTGGGAGCCGTCCATGCGTGCCTGCGCGCCTCTTCCCCCTGGTGCCCTTTATATAGGTGCCCAGGGGACATGTGAGGGGCTAGGGGACAAAGAATATTGTTCACCGTACTGTTCACAACACTGTTCACTGAGTTGACTCTGATGGGACAGGCTTGGCACAGCGCGCCCGTCCTCTCCTTTGTCTTCTACCTCTTGTCTCCGGTATCTCCGATAGGTGGCAGAGCCCTTTGTCTTCTAGCTCTTGTCTCCGGTATCTCCGGTAGGTGGCAGAGCATCTCCCATGTGACGAGTAAGATATTTGTGATGAGGACACCCTGGCTGAGGTAGTGTCAGGTCTGACCATGGCGAGGTTGAGGACGCCGAGGTCTGACCCTGGCAGGATTGAGGACGCCGAGGTCTGACCCTGGCAGGGTTGAGGACGCCGAGGTCTGACCCTGGCAGGGTTGAGGACGCCGAGGTCTGACCATGGCGAGGTTGTGGACGCCGAGGTCTGACCCTGGCAGGGTTGAGGACGCCGAGGTCCGACCCTGGCAGGGTTGAGGACGCCGAGGTCTGACCCTGGCAGGGTTGAGGACACCGAGGTCTGACCCTGGCCGAAGTCTGACCCTGGCAGGGTTGAGGACACCGAGGTCTGACCCTGGCAGGGTTGAGGACGCCGAGGTCTGACCCTGGCCGAAGTCTGACCCTGGCAGGGTTGAAGACGCCGAGGTCTGACCCTGGCAGGGTTGAGGACGCCGAGGTCTGACCCTGGCAGGGTTGAGGACGCTGAGGTTGGCTGACACTTCGGCCCATCTCAGACTATGTCGACCAGGGATGCCCCAGATTCAGCCCGGCCAGCTTCATTTCCCTTTTCGCTTATCTTGTAATACTTCGCTCTCTTTTATTAACACACCAAGGTCGGTAACTTTGGGGTACCGGGGATTACATCCCCGACAGTTGGGCTTCACATATGTTGTCGCCCCCACTTACATGCCGCCGCTCCAAGTCATGAAACACTAAGCCAATTCCTCAACAGCACAAAGAATCAAACCACCATTGCCAGTCCTCAGAACTCGCCTTCCATGTCATTCTCCGCCAGCACCATGGAACGAGAAAGCGTGCTCCATGAAATTAACAGTCAGCAGAGCTTCAAAGCGCTCCCTCTGAAACCAAACGGTCAGATAAAACATGGGTGCGTCCGACCGAATACCACCCGATCCAGCAATCTCCAGGCATGAAACGCCCAATGGAGTTCGCCGGCGGAGCCTTCCGGAACACGACCGTCCAGCAAGTTCGATGGGGACGAACATCCGGTAGATCTTCATCTTGGCGCCGCGAGAGGAACCCTGGGACCACATCCTTATTAAGGGCCGATCCGACAGTCCCCACACCGCCGGCCGACTTCCGGCGAAACGAAGCGAGCAGGACAACCTCCGGCCCAAGAACCAGAGGACGCCCCAGATCCGGCCGGCAACGATCCAGGAAGACATCGTCTTCCAACGCGAGCCGCCGCCACGAACGCAGGCTGCGCCGCCGCCCTAGACCAACCAGCCGTCACTATCCTCGTACGCGCCTCCCAGCCGTGCGTCGTAGCGCGCCGCCGCCACACCGGAGCAGCCGCCGCCACGCCGCACAGCCTCCGCCCGCCCAAGTGTCGGCCTCCCCGCGCGCAAGGATCCCGACGGGGACGAGTAGAGGACGCCCCCCCGCGTTCAGCAGCGGGAGCGTGGCCGCCACGCCGACGCCACGGCGGCAGCGGCCGGAGAAGACGGCCGGCGGCGGTAGTTCTAGGGATTTGTTTTTCGCCTCCAGAGCCGCCACGCGCAGCGGCCCGGGAGGTTTTTTTCCTAGGTGGAGATTTGGAGAAGGAATAGGAAAAGTGGAAACTGCTAACCTTTCCCCATCCTGAAAATTGAGTAGCCTATTTCGGGACGTTGAGAGTATATCACGCGGTTAGAATTTTTACACCACAGATGAGTCCGTGAGCGTAAACATGAAGGAGAACGCATACAACATGCATGGCGGAAAGTTCTGGGTACCCCCATCATGTCCCGTCAATGGACGTCGTTGGCAGGAATCTCCTTATGAGTACCACCTATCACCGCCGGCCAATTCAGAATCACACGCGTCACTAACCTTCTAGGTTGCGTGCCCGCTCAGATTCAACTTCTCTTTTTAGTTTATATAGATTTACACACAACAACGACCTCCCAGCTCGCGTGATATTAGATCCACTAGTGGAAAAACGGGCACTAGTCCCGGTTCCAGAGGGCTTCTAGTCCCGGTTAGCCAACCGAGACTAGCCAAGCGGGACTAGAGGCCCCTGCTCTTTAGTCTCGGTTGGTTCCGAACCGGGACTAGATGCCCATCCACGTGGGCTCGGCACAGGCGCGTGGGGCTGGAACCTTTAGTCCCGGTTCGTAACACGAACCGGGACTAGTGCGTTTCCCTTTTTTTTCTATTTCGATTAATTTTCTGTATTTAGGGTTTTAGGAGGGGGTTTAGGGGTATCGGATGGTTTCCATCGTACAGGGATCACGTCGATGTGCCAAATACACGAAGATGAAGTCATATATATTTAACACATAAGAATTACATGAAGATCACGTTGATGACACAAACAAATTAATTACATGAAGATCAAGTTTTCCCGGTTCCAGGTACTTAATTACATGCGGATCAGTATTACATGGAGGCACACTAATTATGTATTATAGTGGTACTCTCCTGTATCAGGTATGACCTCCGCAAGGTAAAATCCTGCCAACTCCTCCGCAATGGCTTTGAAGCGGGTCTCCAATGGTAGCTTGCAGCGCTTTTTTGCCAACTTTAAAAGAATAAGATCAAAATAAATACATGAGTTGTGTGTGTATACATATATATATGAAATGAATGAAACTCAGCACAACTGATGGTAAAACAATAACGCTGTGAATAATGTTTACGTACCTCTTGACTTTTTCTGCCCTCGAATTTCTCGCAGGTCAGAACTTGTATGTACTCGCAGACGAAGTATCCACAGTAATTAGTTCCCTGTGGCTGTACCGCGCAAGACTATAGAAGAATTGAATTCAATCAAATAATAATCAAGTATGACAATGGTGCGTGGACCTAGGTAGTACTACTTACCTGGTTCAGACGCCATGTCAGCTTGTCTTTCCATTGACCGGGTTCTTCCTTGATGAACTCTTTCCAAACGCTGCCCGACAAATAAAATTAACAAAAGAGTTATTAATTACTTGATATCAGGAAATGAACGAAAGAGGCGATAAGAAATGAAATTACTTTGCGAGCATATCAAAACATGTCTTGTATTCTTCAGGATCTTTCCTTAATGAGTCAAGGACATGAATATCTCCATCGTGAATTTTAATGACGAGAAGAATAAAGTGGAAGCTGCACGTGTTTACATACATAGTCATGCATAACTCGTCAGTCAAACTTAACATCGGGTGAGCAAAATAGAATGTGTAGAAGAGACAGTAACACTCACCTGAAGTTGTAAGGCCATAATATAGTCTTTTTGTCTTTGTGTTGCTTGAAATAGCTTAGCAAATCCCCCGGTGTGCCCTTGTTATACAAGGGATCATCTAAGGTGACTACATGATATTTATCGGGGTCGATCCACCCAAAGTCATTGTTTTTTTTCCTTTTCAAGTCGAGCATCTTCATTCTGCAAAATATAGCGCACAAAAGATTATAGTGAGGATAATTACAGACAATGAACGAGTTGAGGTAAAGACTTAAATTACAGAAATAAATCACTTACAGACAAAAGGAACTGATGATAGATTTGTTGGCAGTAGTGCCCTTCCTTAACTCCCAACAGCAGACTGACATTCCCCTCTTTTACGGCTTTCTTGTACCAGGTATGCAACTCACGCATTTTTGTTGATAACCTGCCGTCGACCAAATTTTCCCCGGGAACATATTTTCGTACTACTTCAGCGATGGCGTAATCGGCTGACGAACCTATTTGTTGTGGAGTACGTTGCGCTTCCGCGGCAATACGGTGTATTTCTTTTGTGTCAAACACCTTGAGGGGGGGGGGGACCGATTGTACTTCTTGTTGTCCGAGCTGGGGAACTTCTTTACCTTTTTTCGGCGGCGGGACCTCCATCAGATCGTCATATGACTTGCTAATATAACGCTCATAGTCTGATGGTGGCGATGGTGGAGGCCTATATAGGTTATCGACGGTTCGATGACACGCCTCCGGAGCGATGCCGGCGGTAAATTTTGGCTCGGGTACTTTCGGTGCAAAGAATGCAGCATTATAGGCCTTCACGGCGGCGGCGTTTTCCTCGACGGTTCTATCCCATGGTAACTTCTCAGGAGGCGGCGGTGTTTTCTGCTTTGTAGGTCTCCTCCTAATCGGCGAACCGACCTTGCGCTTCCTCGGGAGAAACTTAACAGGCTGTTCCTCACGCGGCGGAGATCGAGATGGAGTCAAGCTCATGTCCCTTTCTTCCAGTTCCGGGCTAAGGTGATGAGGTGGACTGCCACAAGGAGGAGTCGATGGCCTTGACAAGACGATGTATTTCTTGTTCCACAGGGCAAAACCACGATAGACTTCTCCCAATTTTGTCTCACCGTCACCTCCAGGAATCTCAAGAGACACTGTGTGCATACCCGGCATAATTTCATCCACCCCGACACGATTATAGCCAGCTGGAATGTCACCAGTATGGTAGCTTGCTTCGGGTCCATTTGGTAAAACATAGCCGATTGCCACCTTCACGGATATGTTCACAAATGGCATATGTAGCTCACAATCTGTCCTCTCCGTGACATCATCCACGGCGTAGTGAGCATCGACTTCTAGTTGCGTGGAACCCACGCTGCTTTTAAGCTGAGATCGATCGGTATTGGTTTGAGGATTTTCTAGCTGTTGTTGAGACGGCTGCTGTTGAGACAACCTTTGTTGATATCGTTCCATGAGCTGCTGCACCTTTAGTTCCAATTCCGCTAGCCGTTCTTCACCCTTCTTCTTCTTTCTTGTACGGCTTCTATAACTATCAGCGCACTCCGGAAACCCAGTCTTCACGGTGACACCGCCGGGTTGGCCTCGTAATCGTCCAACGTGTTCAGGATTACCCAGGGCCCGTGACAGCTCGTCGTCCTCTCTATCGGGTTTGTACACACCCCGGCGAGCTTCATCTATTGCAACTACAAGCTTCGGGAGGATTTCTTCTACTTTTTCCTTCCATCTTCCGACTGCAACAATCTTCCCTGTTTGCTCGTCCAAAAATGCACCATGCGCGAACATCCAGAATTTGGACCTCTCGGGCCAGTGTAGTGTCTGTGGAGGGATCCCTTTAGCAAGCAGTCTGTCTTCAGTGGCTAACCACTTAGGAATGGCGGACCTGTAGCCACCTGTCCCCAACCTATGGTGGTATTTCTTCTTCGCAGCATTTGCCTTATTTTTCACCGATCGGGCCACAGCCGTAGCCGATTTCTTATACGCCTTAAACGCGGCCCAGTCATCTTGTATCTTCACTAGTGTTCGGCCAGTTCCGGAACTTGCACTGAAATCTGGCTCTTCATTTTCATATTTTTTCCATATTGTTTTCTTCCAGTTCCGGAATTGTTCGGCCATCTTCGAGAGAGTCCACTGCTTGAGTTTCTCCTTCTTGATTTCAGAGACATCTTCCGGGAGGTTAAAATGTGACAAGAGTGTGTCATATATCAAATCTTTTGCAACCTTGTGGACATAGCAGGGGTCATCGTCGTTTGCGGCCGCCGGCTTATGCCATTCTGGTATGGTGATCGGGAGCATGTCCCTAACAATAGCTCCAGCTTGATTTATGAATTTACGGCGGTTCTCTTTGGGTTCCAGCGGGTCGCCGTTATCATTAATTACATAGATCGGTAACTTTGGCTGATCGCTCGACATCCTTTTCGTGCCGCCTCGAGGACCTCCCTTTTTAGCAGATTTGCTCGATCCGGAGGGCTAATAGAAAAATAATGCGTTAATAAGTGCAATACAAATCAATTAATGAATGTAGTGATCAACAAAATAGCCTTAATATATATACCTCGTCGGCACTTCTTTCTCCGGACTCAATTCCCTCACCAGAGTCCATCAGAAATTGTGAGGCGAAATCGTCATCATCTTTTCCACCGGCATCGGTTCCACCGCCGACATCTTCTCCACCGGCATCTTCTCCATCGGGATCAATTGGATTGGCATCCTCATATATCTGTTGCATAATTACGTCTTCATTCTCCTCGTCTCGCACATAGTTAGGATCCATAGCTCAATGTCCCTGCAATCAATAAAATTTGCATCTATAAAATTGCTACACAAAAATCTATAAAATTTGCATTATAACATTGGTACACAAAAAGTTGCTAAATTTTCTAACTTTGCTAACTTGTCAAATTTGCAATCTATAAAATTTGCATCTATAAAATTACTACACAACAATTTGCTAACTTTTCTAAATTTGCTAACTATAAAATTGCGTCTATAAAATTGCATCTACAAAATTGCTACTATAAATTTGCGCCTACAAAATTGCTACTATAAATTTGCATCTATAAAATTAGTACACAATTTTTTCTAAATTTGCTAAATTTTCTAACTTAGCAAAAAATTGCATCTATAAAATTGCTACTATAAAATTGCTACTATAAATTTGCGTCTACGAAATTGCTACTATAAATTTGCATCTATAAAATTAGTACACAATTTTTTTCTAAATTTGCTAAATTTTCTAACTTAGCCAAAAATTGCATCTATAAAATTGCTACTATAAAATTTTGATCAAGTCCTAATGGCATCTAAATTTGCATCTATATGGCATCTAAATTTGCTAAAGTTTCTAAATTTGCATGTAAAAATTTCTAACTTAGCAAAAAAATTCTAACTTAGCAAAATTGTTCTAACTTAGCAAAATTATTCCTAATCACATATATGTAAATTACAAACCTTAGTGCAAAATTTGCTACATTTGCTAAATTTGCTAAATTTGCATCTAAATTTTTCTAAGTTAGCAAAATTTGCTAAAAAATTCTAATGGAGGCACAGCTCCTGCCGGCCCCACTGTGATGTCAGCAATGACATCATCAATGGAGGCACACCTTGAGGAGACGATGCGGCGGAGGAGTCCTCGGGCGGCGGGGCGGCAACGGCGGAGGAGGAGGGCCTCGGGCGGCGGGGCGGCGGCGTAGGCCGCGTCAGAGGCGGAGAGGACGACCAGACGGCGCGGCGGGGCGGCGGCGTCGGCCGCGTCGGAGGCGGAGAGGAGTAGGGGGCCTCGGGCGGCAACGGCGGAGGAGGAGGGCCTCGGGCGGCGGGGCGGCGGCGTAGGCCGCGTCGGAGGCAGAGAGGACGACCAGACGGCGCGGCGGGGCGGCGGCGTCGGCCGGGTCGGAGGCGGAGAGGAGTAGGGGGCCTCGGGCGGCGGGGCGGCAACGGCGGAGGAGGAGGGCCTCGGGCGGCGGGGCGGCGGCGTCGGCCGCGTCGGAGGCGCAGAGGACGAGAGCGGACGGCGCGGCAGGGCTTCGCCGTCTCGGGTGCGTCGGCGGCGTCGGAAGCGGGAGGAGGCAGAGAGACAAAAATTTCTTCGAACTTGTGAAAAAATTGGGCAAGAACCTCCCAAAACGCCGCGAAACTGCCCTTTAGTCGCGGTTCCAGCCACGAACCGCGACTAAAGACCCTTTAGTCCCGGTTCGTGGCTGGAACCGCGACTAAAGGTCAAATTTGGACCGCCCAAATTAGCGCGCCAAGCCCACGGGCCTTTAGTCGCGGTTCGTGGATAGAACCGCGACTAAAGGGTTTTTTCCTGTTTTTTTTGTTTCCTTTTCCTTTTGTTTCCTTTTCCTTTTGTTTCCTTTTCCTTTTTGTTTACTAATAATGTATGGAGCTTAATTAACTATTTAAAGTATAATGCAAACATAATTTGTCTGTGTAATTTGCGTCATCTAATTTGAAAAAATTTGTCACAGTTTTGTCCGCCTAATTTTTTTTCCCGCCACCGTCTTATGCCAAATTTCTTCCCGCCACCTTTTCCCGCACATTTTTTTTCACGCCACCGTCTTATGCCAAATATCGTGGAGACGGTCCACCCGGGACTAAAGAATCACACGGATCGTGTGTTTCTTTCAAACGCTCGTGAGCCGTTGGATCAGGGGTGTGTTTCTTTTGAGGGCTTGTGAGCCGTTGGATTTTTAGAACTAGTCCCGGTTGGTAACACCAACCGGGACTAATGTAGTATGCCCAATCAGGAAGAAGCACACGGATCGTGTGCTTCCTTCCAGCGCTTGTGAGCCGTTGGATCAGCGGTGTGTTTCTTTCGAACGCTTCTGAGCCGTCGGATCAGCACTATCACGACCACTTCGTAAGCCATGCGACCCTATATATAGCCACCTCCTCAGACAGGTTACTCACTCACACAAAACATTCCAGCGTCACTCGGAGAGGCATCTTTGGGCAACCAGCGGCAAGACGTCTCTGATGACCTGCGACCGTTCCAAACGGTTGCAGATCATCAGTGACGTTTTGCCGGACGGTTGTAGAACATCAGAGACGTCTTGCCGAACGGCACACAACTAGCGTCTACCTTTGCCACCGAATCCAATGGTTGGATTTAGCCTACCTGCTGGCATGTTCCCTGGCATTATTGTGTTCATCTTTGTTCACCGGCCAGCCATTGGAGCCACCTCCTGTAGGTCGGTGAACAACGACAACACAACGACGCTGTTGGAAACACAAGCCCTCAGGTAGGTTGAATCCAACCACTGGATTAGGGTGACACAATGATGAATTGCCGAGGAGGTGGGAGTGGTGGTGGTGGAAGTGGTAACCATGCCCCTCGGTCGTAGATCATCAGAGATGTCTTGCCGGATCGAAGTGACCCTCAAACACAAAACATTCGGATTCCCTAGCTACGTCCTACAGTGAATGCAACGGCATTCGACCGTGAATCACTGTAGGGCTGTAGCTAGGGGAAACCGTGTGTTTTGTTTCCCAGGACCGGGATGCGTTGCTTGGTGAGAAAACCTTGTTGACCCATTTGCACTCATTTTCGGGTTCCCACTCATTTTTTCAGATCTCGGCGACAATGTCCGGCCTATTGGATGCGAGGGGCAATGTCCAGCACCGGGATGCGTTGCTTGGTGAGAAATCCAGGTGACGTCGTCGACCCAGATCTTGTTTGGTGGAAGTCGCGTCGGCCACTCTCGTTCCAGGAGGTGGTACGTCGCCGTACCAGGGAGGAGGACGAGCACGTCAATCGCTATGTGCCTATGTTGGATACGCCAGCGGTGTATAACAGTAGATGGATGGTTAAATAAAAATGGACCCGAGCAATGTATTATGGTTTTCACCACATAAAGGTTTAATACATTATTACACATCACCAACAACATCCCTATCTAGTCTTCACGTTTTCTTCGTGTGTGTCCCTTTCTTCTGATTGCGCCGTAACCAAGGACAATCTTCTTCATTTAACTTGATGCTTGGGTCAATTTTCACTTTGAAGGGCGGAATTTCATGAAACTTATCGTAATCTTCTGACATGTCTGTCTTGTCCTCCACTCCCACGATGTTTCTTTTCCCTGAAAGAACTATGTGGCGCTTTGGCTCATCGTATGATGTATTCGCTTGCTTATCTTTTCTTTTTTTGGTAGGAGACATGTCCTTCACATAGAAAACCTGAGCCACTTCACTGGCTAGGACGAATGGTTCGTTCTCGTACTCAAGATTCTTGAGATCCACTGTAGTCATTCCATACCGTGGGTCTACCTCTACCCCGCCTTGTAGGTTGAACCATTTGCACTTGAACAAAGGGACCTTAAAAGAAGGTCCATAGTCAAGTTCCCATATCTGCTCTATGTAACCATAATATGTTTCCTTTTGCCCATTGCAGTTGTTGCATCAAAGCGGACACCACTGTTTTGGTTGGTGCTCTTTTTATCTTGGTCGACCGTGTAAAATGTATTTCCATTTATCTCGTACCCTTGAAAAGTCAATATAGTCGAAGATGGTTGCTTGGCCAACAAGTATAGCTGTTCTCCAACATTGGTGTCATTAATGAGACGTCTTGTAACCAACTGCCGAAAGTCTTCATGTGTTCTCCATCAATGTCACAAGCTCTGGGTATTTGGAGCGTAAAATATTCCTGTGTTCCACGATGGAATTATGTAGAACTGTGTAGTGTGCTCGAGTGAAAGAAATCCCATCTTGACATAGTGTTGCTTTTTTCCCTAGCGTGCCTTTTCCACGCAGTCTCCCCTCATGCCGCGATTGAGGAACACCAATCGGCTTTAGATCAGGAATAAAGTCAACACAAAACTCAATGACCTCCTCCGTTCCATAGCCCTTGGAGATGCTTCCTTCTGGCCTAGCACGGTTATGAACGTATTTCTTTAAGACTCCCATGAACCTCTCAAAGGGGAACATGTTGTGTAGAAATACAGGACCGAGAACAAAAATCTCTTCGACTAGGTGAACTAGAGGTGCGTCATAATATTGAAGAAGGTTGGTGGGAACACCAACTCGAAGCTGACAAGACATTGGACCACATCCTTCTGTAAATTTGGTAGAGAAAGTGGATTGATCACCTTCTGAGAAATTGCATTGAGGAATGCACATAGCTTCACAATGGGTACTCGAACATTTTCTGGTAGAAGCCCCCTCAATGCCACCGGAAGTAATTGTGTCATAATCACGTGGCAGTCATGAGACTTTAGGTTTTGAAATTTTAGCTCTGCCATGTTAATTATTCCCTTTATATTCGACGAGAAGCCAGATGGAACCTTCATACTGCTAAGACATTCAAAAAATATTTCTTCTCTTCTTTCGTAAGAGCGTAGCTCGCAGGACCTTGATGATTCTCTGAATGAGCGCCGTCTCGTTCCATCGTACGTTGATGGGCCTGCCTTGCTTGTGGTGTATCTTTTGACTTCCCATACACGCCCAAGAAGTTTAGCAGGTTCAAGCAAAGATTTTTTGTCACATGCATCACGTCGATTGCAGAGTGAACCTCTAGCATTATCCAGTAGGGCAGCTCCCAAAATATAGATTTCTTCTTCCACATGGGTACGTGGTTGAGAGCGTCATTCGGAACAGATAGACCGCCAGGACCCTTCCCAAAGATTACTTTTAAATCCTTGACCATATCATGTATAACAGAACCAGAAGGGCGGGTAGGCTTCGGCCGACGATCTGCCTCACCTTTGAAATGTTGCCTTTCTTTCTCAAGGGATGGTTGTTTACAAGAAATCGACGATGGCCCAGGTACACATTCTTGTTACCTAAATGTATACTTTCAGTCTCACCTAAACAGTGCGTGCATGCATTGTATCCCTTGTTTGACTGTCCTGAAATGTTACTAAGAGCAGGCCAATCATTGATGGTTACAAACAACAGCGCTCGTAGGTCAAATTCCTCTTGTTTGTGCTCATCCCACACACGCACACCTTCTTCACGCCACAACTGTAAAAGTTCTTCAACCAATGGCCTCAGGTACACATCGATGTCGTTGCCAGGTTGCTTCGGGCCTTGGATGAGCACTGGCATCATAATGAACTTCCGCTTCATGCACAGCCAAGGAGGAAGGTTATAGATACATAGAGTCACAGGCCAAGTGCTATGACTGGAGCTCTGCTCTCCAAAAGGATTAAATCCATCTGTACTTAGACCAAATCTTAAGTTCCTTGCGTCATCTGAAAATGTCGGGAACTCTCTGTCGATTTTTCTCCACTGCGACCCATCAGCGGGGTGTCTCACCAGATGGTCTTTCTTACGGTCTTCTTTGTGCCATCGCAACAACTTGGCATGCTCTTTGTTTTGAAACAAACGTTTCAACCGTGGTATTATAGGAGCATACCACATCACCTTGGCAGGAACCCTCTTCCTTGGACAACCGTGCTCGCCCTCAACATCACCAGGGTCATCTCGCCCAATCTTATACCGCAATGCACCGCATACAGGACAAGCATTCAAATTTGCGTACTCACCGCGGTAGAGGATGCAGTCATTAATGCATGCATGTATCTTCTGCACCTCTAATCCTAGAGGGCAGACCACCTTCTTTGCTTCGTACGTACTAGAGGGCAATTCGTTATCCTTTGGAAGCATCTTCTTAAATATTTTCAGCAAATTTTCAAATCCCTTGTCAGAAGTACCATTCTCTGCCTTCCATTGTAGCAATTCCAGTGTGCTACCCAACTTTTTCTGGCCATTTTCGCAATTTGGATACAGCAATTTGGTGTGATCAGCTAACATGCGCTCCAACTTCAACCTCTCGTTTTCACTTCCACAGTCCATTTGTGCATCACGAATGGCCCGACGAAGATCATCGTCGGGCTCATCAACAATGGGATCAACAATGGGATCTTCTTCAACTTCGTCTTCCCTATCACCGTGTTCATCGAACATAGGATAGTTGTCATTATCCTCTTCTTCTTCATTGTCTTCCATTATAACCCCTCTTTCTCCGTGCTTGGTCCAACAATAATAACCAAGCATGAAACCATTCCGCAACAGGTGGCCGTGAATAACTGATGAGCAAGGTGATCCTTAATATTCTTACAAAGACTGCATGGACAACATATAAAACCATTTTCCGCTTGTTTGTCTCAGCCACACGGAGAAACTCATGCATGCCATTAATGAACTCGGGACAGCGTCGGTCACCGTACATCCATTGCCGTCTCATCTGCATTATATAAGTATATCAAAAACCATTATATATATATATACTACATCGATCATGAATAGATAAGTGACCAAATTAATTAATACAAGTTCATCAAGCAAAGTAGAGTAGTGACCAAATCTAATACATAGTTCTCATAAACATACATCAATTGAAACTAACATACAATTATCTAAAGAATTTAAATCCAACAACAAATGCGATCAGAATCGCAACTAAGGTAATTATTGAACCAACAGCATAATGATACCAAGCCTCCTGACTAATGGCATATTTTCTAATCTTTTTAAGCTTGACGCGCATTGCATCCATCTTCCTCTCGTTAGCAGCGACGACGTCGGCAAGCTTGACCCCGTGAGCATCAACGATGTCGGCAATCTTCAATTCCAATACCATCTTCTCTTCTAGGCATTGGAGACGAAGATCTTCACTTATCTTCAATTTTGCTTTTAAATCGTTGTTTTCTTTTCTAAAAACTCGACAATAGGGTCGGCTGGAATTTCCGGTTCAACTACCTCCTAATAGAAATATATCTATGTCAAGTTGGTCGGCATGATTGTGATAAACACGAAACGAAACAACTAGTTATAAAAATATACCACATCCGAATCATAGACCGGACGAGGGCCGACGGGGACGGATATCAAAACCATGACACTATACATATAAAAAAACATAAGAAAATTATACAAGAAATAACTATGCATTTAAATCATACAAGTAATTTAAAATAAAATATAAAAAAAGAGACTCACCGAGATGACGGGACGGCGGGCTATCGACGGCGGAGAGGACGGGGACGGCGACACTAAAACCCACAAATCATAATTTAGTTTTGTGCTCAAATTATATATAGAAAAAATGAAATATCTAACTTAGACATTTCATCAAACACCTAGCTAGCACTAAAAATACTCAATGAGCTACATGAGCTAAACAAGCAACGAAACGAGCGCCGGAAGAAATAGTTTGCAGTGCTCACCCTTGGATAGATGCAGCGCCGTCAATCTTAGCAAATGGTGGAAACAAATGGGCAAGAAATCGAGCTCGGGTGAAGGAAAAATGGAGATGAAACTCGATCTCAAAGTGGCCACATGGCCGGCTCGGGGTGGAAGATATACAGGTTAACCTTTAGTCCCGGTTGGTGCCCCCAACCGCGACTAAAGGTGGGCCAGCATGGCAGAACCAGTGTCAGATACTTTAGTCCCGGTTCGTGGCAACAACCGGGACTAAAGCTTCCCCTATATCCTTTTTTAAAATCAAGTTTTGTTTGAATTCGTATCTTTTAAACCGTAAATCGTAATTCAACAAATAATATATATAAATAGATCAGAAAATGAAAGGAGTCTAAATATCGTGTCTGTATAATATTTTTCCTTAAATATTAAATGATTATGTTTTAATATTTATTAATTCATTTTTTTTCGTACATAATCATATTATTTTTTAAGTCCAAACCTATATTAATGTAAATATTTATGATTAAATAATAATACAAAGTAATAACAATTGCGCTGACACTAACAATGGTTTACATTTTTCCGGCTTCCCGGATTTATGAATCGATAGCAAAAATATATGAATCCAAATATTTTGATCATTAATTTTTAACCAGATACATGAGAGAAGACACACATCGATCTCGCTATATAGACTACGGCCACTTAGACTCATTTGCATCAACGATATTAAGAGGGACGCCATAGCCACTTAGCCTATCCCACTTCCGCGCAATCTCGAAGCCGAGGCGAGCGTCAAGAGCGGCGTACACGACTTGCTCGTAGCTCAATGGCACGTTGCCCCATCCACGAGTCCGGAGGTTATCTTCTTCGTTGTTGTCGTTCTCGTCGTTCTTTTTCTTCTTCTTCTTCTCGGCCAGTTTTGTCCCAATGACAGCATTGGAGAGAGCAACAAGACTCGGAGTAAGATTGCCGGTTGGGTTCCGCCTATCCCTCTGGAGGTCGACCGCGGACGGAATTTCAATTCCGTAGCAGCGCAGCATCCGCAGGTCATTGTGGATAGCCACGCCGTAAAACTTGATGGTCTTGTCAGCTAAGAAATCCACGAGGAGCTGCGGCTTCCGATCAGCCCAGCAGATCTGGAAGACAAGTACCTCGGTCGCCACCGAGAGTTGAAGAACGGCGGCGCGCTGCTGTTTCTCGGGTGGAAGCTCCTTCTGTCGACCCGGTAGAGCGTCGGTGAACTCGCAGTCGAGTCCAACGCACTTGATCGGTGCGGCGTCGAGATATAGCTTCTTCACGTCGCGGATCCACCTCTCCACGCGTGATGCACGGAGGGTGACCCATACCTTGAACTTCATACCCTCGTGTGGGAAGTAGTACAACCGCGACCGAGGCCGAGGCCATGAAACGCACGCGACTTGCTCCATTGGAATAGAAGAGAGGGTTCGAGAGAGAGTGGTTTTGCGAGATTAGAGAGAGATGATTGTGTGCTTAGGCCAAGATTATGCCTTGCTTTATATAGGGCAGAGAGGGGAGGCCGGCGGGCAGGGGAGGCCGACGGGCAGTGGTGGCCGGAGTTAAGACGGCGGCTGATCATCTTCCAAGAAGCTGATCACCTTCCAAGGCAAATTAAAACGGCGACTGTGTGTTGATCAAACTTCCAAAGCAACGGCAGCGCGCGGGAGGCAAAACGTTTGAAACCTAGTCCCGGTTCGTGCCACGAACCGGGACTAAAGGTTCTCGCGCGGGCCCCTGCCGCTTCGGCTGCATGTGGCCGACCTTTAGTCCCGGTTCGTGGCTGGAACCGGGACTAAAGGTCCCTCACGAACCGGGACGTGGGTCTGGGACGCGTTCTGACGTTGGAAAAGAGGAAAATCGAACCCATTAGTACCGGTTCGTAAGGGAACCGGTACTAAAGGTAGAAACCTATTGCTCGTTTTCCACTAGTGATCAGATTCAAGGACTACCAGATAACTCAACCTCATGTTTTGCACAACAACCGAGATGGGAAGGACTCATCTCTCATGACGACCTACTAACGTCGTAGAGGAGCATGCAACCTTTTACAGGTCGTGCTTTTAACTTAGTCGGAAGGCGTCATCCCCGTAGCGACCTACTCATGTCGTAGAGGACACCAACGACCTCATTTGGTCGGACGGTTAAATCCTAGAAGACTAGATGTTTAGACTCCTGATATTCCTTTGGTTGATTTTTATCTCCACACTCTGTGATCCGTGAATTGTAAACTCTTTGGATGTTGAAACTATGCAATAAAATGCGGCGGTTGTGTGCATCATTTTGATGCAGAGGCCGGGGATCCGCACCCCCTTTTCTAAAAAAAAAAACTAGTGGTGTTAGCACTAAACCAGTGGTTATTTGAAACCGTAACATAATTGTGGTGGCATTTTGTTAACCTAGCCGTCGGCTGTAGTGTTTTTTTTTTAAATCGTCGCCCCGGGGCATATAATGGGTCTGGCCATTGTAATGGTAGCATGGTCGATACAAAATTAAACTGAAGTAGCGTATGCAGCTTGCGAGCAACCGTTAAGACGAGAGAGGATTCGCTGCTGAAACGCAGAAGATACTGCAAGCGCCAGGGAGGGATAGATTGACGACGACTTGCCGCGCATATGAAGAGTCCGATCGCCAAAACACGGCGAAGAGGAGTTGCACTCAAGCTGGCATTCCAAAGAGGAGCCGTGTCCTCGCCGGCAACGACGATCCATGAGTCAATATCCAGCGTATCGAAGATTCTGTATTAACAAAGAAAAATATCCGTTGTAATGAAACGCTACATTTGATCGGTACTCTCAAATTTTATTTCGAAATTAGAAGGAAAACACCGTTTCCTAAAGATAAAAATCATGTGGTATCATGGACTATGTGGCTATGGCTGATGTGCTCTGAGAACCAAGCGACGTGGGGCGTCACCAGTATCTTTCAGTGTTTAATCATCAATAATAGTTGTAGCTGGTCGACGTTGAGAATACCGGTTCGTAGAAAAAGACCCATGCGTGGTACTGTGATATATGTGGCTATGGGCTATGGCTTCTGTGCTCTGAGAACCAAGCGTATTTGATTTTCCAAATTCAGTGTCATTATATTATACTAGTAATAGTAGACGAACGTGTGGTACGAAAGAAGACAAGAATATGCGTAAGAATTGAGGAAAGAAGCGCAGTAAGTCGACGAGATCGAAAATGCCCAATAATCCGATGAGAGCGAGTGGTAGACCGATTCGTTGGCACACATAAATGACAGAGAGGAACCCGCCAAGCTGATTGCTGTGGAAATGTGTGTGTGAAAGAGAGAGAGGAGCCCGTGATGTCGATGGCACTGGACGGAGACAAAAAAAAATTGACGCGCTCACTCACGTCCCTTCTTCTCTCTGGACAAAGACAATAACTGCATCCATCGTGGCAACCGAAAATAACAAAGCATTCGCTATAAAAACTAATTGTCAGAAATTGACTTTGACTCGTAGAGCACACGTTCCCACGGTCAATAAAACGCATTTTAAATTTAAAAACTAGACCTAGCTCGTCCGAGCAGTTATATAACCTGGAGTACTATGTTTCAAACGAGAGTGGACAAATGGCTCCCGAGTTACATGGAATTAAAGCCGGCACTTTCGAGTTTCCAAAAATATAGAGAAAATCCAGATGTAAATAGTGTCGAGATATACAAGTGTGCGATGTATTGTGGGCTGGGCGAAAATGACAAATGGGGGATGAACAATACACAGTTTTAATAACTTGAAATTTTACGATTTGTCTTTTTTGTGCAGCCCAAAATACGACGAATTTTGAGTTAAATTTTGCGCGCTTGTAGATCTCGACACTATCTTCATCTGGGAATTTTTCTTGATTTTTGAAAACTAAAAAGTGCTGATTTTTATTTAAAAAAACGAGCTCCTTTTACCTCGGGAGTCATTTGCAGTTTTCGCTGATGTAGGGCTTGGGGCTAAACACTTGGTGAAAAATGGCTGTTGGTGGGGCCACGCAATTGGCGAACTCCCCTGTTTCCATGTCATACTCCGCCCCATGCCCCATGCCCACGTGAACAAATATATTCACAATTCTATGTTATTACCATCAATTGTGTTGAGTGTCATTCATAATTTTTGTTATGACGATTGATATTTATATTGATCTCCTTCTTTTATAGTTGGGTAGATTGCGGAGGGAGCTGCAACTAAAGAAGCGCTTTCTACCAATTCAAGAGGAAATTGCGGGATTTTTTATGGACCATGTCATAAACCCAAAGGGAAAATACAATTGCACCGAATAGACGGGCTCTAGTCCCGGTTATGATCTCCATGTAATCGAATAGACGGGCTCTAGTCTCGGTTATGATCTCCATGTAATCGAATAGACGGGCTCTAGTCCCATATATTTCTTTTATGAACATTTTGATATGCTATATGTATTTTTCTGATTTGTAATTAATTAACCATATATTTTGCAAGATTGATCATAGTTTTAAATAATAAATAAAGCGGGAATACAAAAAAGCCAGAGGCTGCCACGTGGGAGATCTTTTGTCCCGGGTCGTATTACAAACCAGGACAAAAGGTCCTCGACCACGCGCGCAGGCCAGCGTCCACGTGGGAGACCTTTTGTCCCGGTTCGTAATACGAACCGGGACTAGAGGTTCTCGACCACGCGCGCAGGCCAGCGGCCACGTGCGAGACCTTTTGTCCCGGGTCGTATCTGAGCCGGGACTAGAGGGGGGGCCTCTAGTCCTGCTTCTGTTGTCCCGGGTGTCAAGCCAGGACTAGAGGCCCTCACGACCCGGGACAAAAGGCCTTGTGTCTACTAGTGCCATCTCCGCTTCCGCGCGGCGGCGCCACGCCGCGCCGGGGCGCCCACCCCTCCCTCGCCCCCTAGCCCTCCTCCCAGTGCATACCCCTTCCGCCGCCGCCGCCGCCAGGGGCGTCGCCCGGCAAAGATTGGGTGGCGTGGTGGCGGCGGCGGATCTCCTCGACTCTGGGTCGGTCCGACGCAGTGGCGCTCGCTAGGGCGGATTGACGGCAAGAAGGCGGCGAAGCGGCGGTGAGGAGGATCTTGTTGTTGGCGGCGTGGTCGGCTGGGCCTCTGGCCGTGCCGCTCCAACGTCGGTTCCCGATGGTGCTCCTAGGCTTCATCCGCATCTTGAGGAAGATAATGGCTCCGGTCCATGCAGGGCGGTGGTAGCTTCCTCCTCGGCAGAAGGGGGTCGGCCCGCTGGTCACGACGGCGAGTTGGGGAGGCGCAGATGCCGGTGAAACCCGAGCTCTAACTCCGGTCAAGGCAGGCGATGGCGGCGTTTACTCTCCGTTACCTTGTTGAAGGTATCGCCGTTGCAGCCTGCGTCTACTCACTCGTGTTGCTCCGGGGGTAACCCCAGATTAAGATTTTTGGATCAGACGATGATGGCGCTGCGGCATCTTTTTACCTCTTGGGGGCATCGTTTTTGGAGTAGCTGCTGGACGGAGGTGGCAAGAAGTGGAGCGGTGTACATCTACTGCGTTGACGACGGCGAGTCTCGGCGGCGTGGCGCATCGGGGTCTCGGCGACGAGCGTAAGATGATGGACTCGCGCAGGATGGGGGAGCTGTCTGGCACCGTGGCGTTGCCGACGGCAGGACTGGCAAGGTCGTTGCGTCGATCTCTCCTGAAGATGGGATGACGGAAGATGGTGGCAGCGACTTCTGAGTGTGCGCATGTGGTGTGCGCTGAGGGTCGGCTGGACCGGTTTGTGCTTCCGGCGCGCTGTTGGGCGGCCTGGTTGAAGTATCCGAATTTAGATGATGTGCGTAGCTGTGTAAAGTTAGGGCATTGGCTCCGATTGGTCCACCCCTTCATCAAGCTTGTAGGTGTAGCAAATTTTTTGCCTGGACAGTAGCTTCCGGTTGATTTTTGTAAAGTTTAATGGTTTCTATTTTCTTTTATTATTAATAAAGTTGGTTGTGCGCATCCTTAGATGCAGCGACTGGGGTACACTCTCCATTTTAAAAAAAAATAATTAGACACAAAGTAAATATCGTTTTTATAGTAGGTTTTTATCTATAGCCCGCAATTTTTTGTTGTTCGGTCGACAATTTAGTTTTCTTGGCTACTCAATGTTACGTACCTACGAACACTAGTTCAGATAGGACCATTTAAGCCTCCACTAATGGCACACCGAAGATCTGAACTGTGTGTAATGTGAATAATCACTTGCCATAAAATATACAAACCGAAGATCATAAGGGCTGTCACGGGTAATAAGTGAACTCGATGGTTGCATTTAATTATGCTAGAGGTTAATGACGGTAAATTTTTCGCACGAGCCTAGTCGTTTTGTTTTGAAACTAATAACCGCAGGTTCGTTCTCGGTTAAATCTATGTATTTAGACCTTATGAATGGTCCCACTAGATTCCTCCGACGTTGGTTGTGGAAGTTGAAAATCCCACAAAGATAAAGTTAGTTATGTGGTTCCTTAACAATAGGGTGTTTATCGTATCCTAGATCACGAACACTAGGAGTACGAGGTACCCCTTTGTAGATTCGGCAAAGGGGCGCTAAGATGTTTCGATCGGCCTCCGGAGACGGAGAATGCACCCGAGCATGACACAACAAGAAGAGCACGGACACGGCGATTTACCCAGGTTTAGGCCGCTCATAAGCGTAATACCCTACTCCTGCATCTCTAAATAGATGGTCACCATTGTTGTGGCTACAGAGCTGGTTCCTAGGTCAGTGGTCCGGCTGATGCGAGGAGGAAGAAGAAAAGCAGATCATTCTCGAGGAAGATCACCTCTCTTCATTCTGCTCCTTTCTCTCTCTGTCCTAGCCTTTGCTACGAATGGTCTGGGTTGCCCCTCTTCCTCTCGGTGGACTTGGCCCTCCCTTTAGAACACGGGGGGGGGGGGGGGGGGGGCACCACAGGCGGTCACGCGAGAGGCACATCCTTCGGATCTTGCCGGGAGGACCGCCCAAAAACCAAAAAGATGGGCGGGAGGTGCATGTCGGCACGTCCCCTCTTTGCGCGCTCCGGGTTGTTGGGGTCCAAAAGTAAGCCAGCTTTTGGAGGGATAGGGCTGGCAGTGGGTTGGTGAGCCTGACAGTCCCTCCCCAACGGTCCCCTGGCGACATCATCTTGGTATGATCGTGTCTGATCTGGCCTTGGCATCCAAGTCTTCAGTTGATCTCATCCCTTGGGTGTGAGGACGAGTGCGACCCTCCTCGGATGGCGAAGTGGATCGGAAGGTGACAGGTGAACCATAGTGCGCCGTGGAACTAGTCAAGCCATTCCCCGGAGAATGCTTCTCGAGGTCAAAGTCGTGGGTTCCTGGGAACCACCCTGAATGGGTTCCCGGGAATGTTTCCCTCAGCGCCTGCTTGTCGAAGGACTCCTTGACAGGTTACGTCTTGGTCAGGTTGTTTTTGTCGGGGCATGCTGGCTCGCATGCCATGTTGTCGTAGTTAAGTGTTGTCCATCTTCAGGGTGGGTCCACTGGGTGTGGTCTCGCTTTGGCAGGAGTAGTGGAAGCCCCCGGTTCCACGGTTGCGACAGTGTTGCTCAACCTGGCTCGAAGGAATTGGGAGGGATGTAAAACGTGTTGCTTTTGTGATTCTTAGGAAATCATGGTACAATTATTTCTTTTCTGTCCTTTCGCTCGGATTGTCTGGCATATTGTGTACGTGGCTTACAATATTCCTCCTCCAACAAATATTACCAATATGTTTGGAAATGGTTAAAAGGTATTGATAAGAAGAATAAGTCTAGAATACGCGTTGGTGTTTCACTTATGGTTGGTCCATTTGGACATGTAGAAACATTAATTATTTTAACAAGACAAGAGGCTCCATTTTTTTGCAGGTTATCCGTTTGGCTTCAATCCAGCTTTGGTCTTTTCTACTTCCGTCGGATCAGCGGGAGCCTATGCTTGCCGGGTGCAACCGGATGCTAATGGTCAGTCAGGATTTCTACAGCTTGGCGTGTTGGCGGCATACTAGTAGACTTCATGATGGATAGCTACTATATGCTTCTTGTGGGATATCCAAGGTGCCAAGAAAAATATTGAAAAGTAAGGGGGTGAGTTTTTCTTTTAACTTTAAAGGATTGTTGTATAGTGAAACATGTAAGAGGATAAAAATTTGAGAGAAACTGAGTTTGTATCTTTAATGCTATATAATTACACAACAAAAAATCATACTGGGTTGCTCGTATATCTAAAGCATCTTAGCATGGACATTTTACTAGTTTCAAACAAAGTTGTATGGATCGGTACCTGGCCCTACCGTCTCCCCACACACACCCAAAAAGAAAACACTCTAAAAAAATGAAAGACTACCAAGACTAGCCCTTGGTGACATTGATATAGTAGAAATCCACATTGATGAGAATTCCCGAATTTCTGCTTCCGACGGGAGTCAAACTCGAGTTGATAGTAGCGGCACCGCGCCCCTAACCACTGGGCCGCAGCCCCGTTCTTAAAAAAACACTCTAGCTAGTTGGATTGTGATTGTCGCGCTGTCTGGTGGTCCTTATATACGTAGTATATGAATCCTCTCCTCCTGGATGTACATCATGTACGCTTGATGCGATCGAGTCATTCATTTCCACACATGAGCATGTGAGAGGGGGAGTGGCGAAGGAGGATTCCGAGCTGGCTTGGGCGCTGAAAGACTCATCCTCCATTGCTCGTGCCCTCCGCCGCAAACGTGCGCGCGAGAACCAGGAGGCCGGGAACGGGGCTGGCTCCTCCCGCCGTTCCCCCTAATCCTACGGCCTCCGATCCAACAAGTCCGTTTATGTAGTAATGTAACTGTTAGTGATGTGTAATAATGTATCCTTTTATGTAACTGTGTGAGATGTTGTTAAGAATGTTTTTAAAATAAAGAGATGATTATTACAAATTTTAAGACAATTAGATATTTGAAGAAATCAAAAAAAGATATGATTTTCAAATTCAAACAATATTAGTTAATGCATTTTTAATTGAAAATGGCAAAATGGTTAATAGTTTGAATAGTTAAAATAATTATTTTAGAAAACAGAAAATGGTTTTGGATTAGTTATTCAAATTCAAACACTTTTCATGTTGAAATTTTTGTCAGATTCAAAAGTATGCAAAAGCTATTCAAATTCATATTTAAACACTTTTCAAATTCACTTTCAAACAATTAAGCCTTCGCGCGCAAAAAAAAATTAAAAAAAACACCTCTAGTCCCGGTTGGAGCCAAAAACCGGGACTAGAGGTCCCTTTGCGCGCGCACACTGAAAACACCTCTAGTCCCGGTTGGAGCCACGAACCGGTATGTCAGCATATCAAGGAAAGCCTTCGCGGTTGGCTCCGGTTCCTCCGGTTCACCCGGTTCCTCCGGTTCCTCCTGTGGAGGTGGCGAATCCGGTATGTCAGCATCGCGGAGATCATCTAGCAAGTTTCTCACCCCATCATACTCATTGCCATTGATCCGCTGCCGCATCACCTCAACTCTGTCACGTTCGACGTGAGCAAAGTCGACCTTCGTGACGTAGTTAGGCATATACCCAGACAACCAAAAAGGCTTAGTCATTTCATCCTTTCCCTGACGGGCACGATTCTTGCAATTAATGCATGGGCACCTTGGACGAACTCCTGATGCCTTTGAACCACGCGCTAACTCCTTCACTAACATATTGGTCTTCCATTCCCACTGCACTGTTCTTTTAATCTTACTGATATGGCCACTGTACATCCACCCATTATCAGCCATCCTCTGCTTTATTGGATCCAAAGAACAACGCATTTCGTAATATGCACCAAGTAATAATAAATTTATTCAATGACACCAAGATTAATTACGGCCAAATTTTATCTTTTACAACATGCAAGGGTTCACCTACACTTCTAATAGGAGGGCCTATCCCGCCCGAGTACGTGTAGATCGAGTCGTGTCCCATGTTCTACCCCGACCCGAGACGAAATTTCGGCAGCACCTCCCCGCTGTTCTTCAGAATACACGTCTCGAGCTTGTCAAGCCGAGAGGGTGTGCATCCTAAGAACAACGGGGAGGTGCTGCCGAATTCCGTCTCAGGAAGGGGTAGAACATGGAACACGACTCGATCTACACGTACTCGGACTGTTCAACATGGACAATCCGGAAGTGTTACGGTTATAAATATGCAAAGATGGACAATCCTGCATATTTATAAATTTGTAACCCTTCCGGACGGGATCTGACTCGGGTTACGCGACTGACTTGGTGATCTAGACCAACATAAACCTATGCAGCAAGAGAGGCGAAAGTTTTATACCCTCGGAGCGTGATCGGTGGCTAGAGAAGGTCGAGGACGTGCTCCGGAAGCAGGACGAAACAGGGCACCGAGGCGGCCCCTCCTCAGCGGGAGAAGAAGCCCCGCAATGACTCGCAGGACCGACGGTGGTGGCAGGAGGGAAGCTACGTCATCCGAAAAAGCACAAACAATAAACATTAGCACACACGTATGACACAAAAACTAACACTAACACTAACTGTAACAGCTAAGAACTAAACCTAACCCTAACACTAACACTAACACTGACACTAGCTACCTCTAAACCTAACCCTAACCCTAACCCTAACACTAACACTAACACTAACACTAACACTAACACTAACACTAACACTAACACTAACACTAACACTGACACTGACACTAACAGCTAAGAAAAAATGGAGGAGTGTGGAGCATACTTCCGGTGGCGCTGTTGAACGGCGGTGCAGGGCCGGAGGAGGCAGTGAGGCGCCGGTGGAGGGGAGGGCACGGGGAGGGGAGCGCACGGGGAGGGGAGTGCGGCGGAGAGGGGCGGCCGGAGCTGGCGTGGTGGCGGACGGGAGGGTGTGGCGGAGCGGGCGTGGTGGCGGACGGGAGGGTGCGGCGGAGCTGGCGTGGCGTGGTGGTGGACGGAAGGGTGCGGCGGAGCGGGCGTGGTGGCGGAGAGGGCCGACCGGAGGGTGGGACGGCCGGAGAGGGGCGGCCGGCGGCCGGCGAGGACGGCGATGTGGATTTGGGGGCGAGCAGTGCGTGTGTAAGCTAGGAGGCGTGCGTGCGTGTGTGTGGTGGAGAAGGAGATCGAGCCCTGTGTTGGGGATAAGGGAGAAACCTATGCCGACGGTAAAACCGTCGGCATAGGCATAGTACTTTTTTTCATTTTATTAATATTTTAGAACATTATAATTTATTTAATTATAAATTTATAGACTTTTATTATAATATATTGTATTATGTGATAGGCCCACATGCAAATTATTCCTGCGCTCCGGCTATTCTTTTCCACCGAAACCCTAGTCCGATGGGCCCCGCAGAACCTCACTAGCGAGAAAAGGAAGCCGGTGAAGCCGGTCACACCTAGGAGTAGGATATTGCACATTTACAACACACAATACACTTGTATACATATGGTATGGCACAACCTAGGTTTGGGTGGGGTTCCGACGCTCCGGGGCCCCGCTTCGGCGAAACCCTGAATCCGCTGGAAAAACCCTAACGTTTCCGTCTACCCCCATAGACGTGCGTCGAAAGGGGGCAGGCCAGTGGACTTTTTTGCTTGGTTGTGTTAGGTTAGGCCATAGGAACATGAGAAACCAAAGTCTACCCCAAATCAACACAAGATTCCATCCGGTTCGCACGAAAGGGGAGTTTTCACCTCTAAGTGCAGAAACTCACTAGAGAGAAAGTGAAGCCGGTGAAGCCGGTCACACCTAGGAGTAGGATATTGCACATTTACAACACACAACACACTTGTATACATATGGTATGGCACAACCTAGATTTGGGTGGGGTTCCGACGCTGCGGGGCCCCGCTTCGGCGAAACCTTGAATCCGCTGGAAAAACCATAACGTTTCCGTCTACCCCCATAGACGTGCGTCGAAAGGGGGTAGGCCAGTGGACTTTTTTGCTTGGTTGTGTTAGGTTAGGCCATAGGAACATGAGAAACCAAAGCCTACCCAAATCAACACAAGATTCCATCCGGTTCGCCCGAAAGGGGAGTTTTCAACTCTAAGTGCAGAAACTCACTAGAGAGAAAGTGAAGCCGGTGAAGCCGGTCACACCAAGGAGTAGGATATTGCACATTTACAATACACAACACAATTTTATACATATGGTATGGCACAAACTAGGTTTGGGTGGGGTTCCGACGCTCCGGGGCCCCACTTCGGCGAAACCCTGAATCCGCTGGAAAAACCCTAACGTTTCCGTCTACCCCATAGACGTGCGTCGAAAGGGGTATCCCAGTGGACTTTTTTGCTTGGTTGTGTTAGGTTAGGCCATAGGAACATGGAAAACCAACTTTTATCACAGGATTGCCCCCGTTTCGCCCGAAACGGGAGTTTTCACCTCTAAGTCCACACACTTATTAGAGAGAAAGTGAAGCCGGTGATGTCGGTCACACCTAGGAGTAGATTCTTGGACATTTGAAACACACAACACACTTGTATACATATGGTATGGCACAACCTAGGTTTGGGTGGGGTTCCGACGCTCCGGGGCCCGCTTCGGCGAAACCCTGAATCCGCTGGAAAAACCCTAACGTTTCCGTCTACCCCCATAGACGTGCGTCGAAAGGGGGTAGCCCAGTGGACTTTTTTGCTTGGTTGTGTTAGGTTAGGCCATAGGAACATGGAAAACCAACTTTTATCACAAGATTGCCCCCGTTTCGCCCGAAACTGGAGTTTTCACCTCTAAGTGCACACACTCACTAGAGAGAAAGTGAAGCCGGTGATGTGGGTCACACCTAGGAGTAGATTCTTGGACATTTGAAACACATAACACAATTTTATACATATGGTATGGCACAACCTAGGTTTGGGTGGGTTTCCGACGCTCCGGGGCCCCGCTTCGGCGAAACCCTGAATCCGCTGGAAAAACCCTAACGTTTCCGTCTACCCCCATAGACGTGCGTCGAAAGGGGGTATCCCAGTGGGCTTTTTTGCTTGTTTGTGTTAGGTTAGGCCATAGGAAGATGAGAAACCAACTTTTATCACAAGTTGACACAAGATTGCCCCCGTTTCGCCCGAAAGGGGAGTTTTCAGCTATAAGTCCAGAAACTCACTAGAGAGAAAGTGAAACCGGTGATGTCGGTCACACCTAGGAGTAGATTTTTGGACATTTGAAACACACAACACACTTGTATACATATGGTATGGCACAACCTAGGTTTGGGTGGGTTCCGACGCTCTGGGGCCCCGCTTCGGCGAAACCCTAAATCCGCTGGAAAAACCCTAACGTTTTCGTCTACCCCCATAGACGTGCATCGAAAGGGGGTAGCCCAGTGGACTTTTTTGTTTGGTTGTGTTAGGTTAGGCCATACGAACATGAGAAACCAACTTTTATCACAAGTTGTCACAAGAGTGCCCCCGTTTCGCCCGAAAGGGGAGTTTTCACCTCTAAGTGCAGAAACTCACTGTAGAGAAAGTGAAGCCGGTGATGTCGGTCATACCTAGGAGTAGATTCTTGGACATTTGAAACACACAACACACTTGTATACATATGGTATGGCACAACCTAGGTTTGGGTGGGGTTCCGACGCTCCGGGGCCCCGCTTCGGCGAAACCCTGAATCCGCTGGAAAAACCCTAACGTTTCCGTCTACCCCCATAGACGTGCGTTGAAAGGGGGTAGCCCAGTGGACTTTTTTGCTTGGTTGTGTTAGGTTAGGCCATAGGAACATGGAAAACCAACTTTTATCACAAGATTGCCCCCGTTTCGCCCGAAACGGGAGTTTTCACCTCTAAGTGCACACACTCACTAGAGAGAAGTGAAGCCGGTGATGTCGGTCACACCTAGGAGTAGATTCTTGGACATTTGAAAACACACAACACAATTTTATACATATGGTATGGCACAACCTAGGTTTGGGTGGGTTTCCGACGCTCCGGGGCCCCGCTTCGGCGAAATCCTGAATCCGCTGGAAAAACCCTAACGTTTCGTCTACCCCCATAGACGTGCGTCGAAAGGGGGTATCCCAGTGGACTTTTTTGCTTGGTTGTGTTAGGTTATGCCATAGGAACATGAGAAACCAACTTTTATCACAAGTTGACACAAGATTGCCCCCGTATCGCCCGAAAGGGGAGTTTTCAGCTATAAGTCCAGAAACTCACTAGAGAGAAAGTGAAACCGGTGATGTCGGTCACACCTAGGAGTAGATTCTTGGACATTTGAAACACACAACACACTTGTATACATATGGTATGGCACAACCTAGGTTTGGGTGGGGTTCCGACCCTCTGGGGCCCCACTTCGGCGAAACCCTAAATCCGTGGAAAAACCCTAACGTTTCCGTCTACCCCCATAGACGTGCGTCGAAAGGGGGTAGCCCAGTGGACTTTTTTGCTTGGTTGTGTTAGGTTAGGCCATACGAACATGAGAAACCAACTTTTATCACAAGTTGTCACAAGAGTGCCCCCGTTTCGCCCGAAAGGGAGTTTTCACCTCTAAGTGCAGAAACTCACTATAGAGAAAGTGAAGCCGGTGATGTCGGTCACACCTAGGAGTAGATTCTTGGACATTTGAAACACACAACGCACTTGTATACATATGGTATGGCACAACCTAGGTTTGGGTGGGGTTCCAACGTTCCGGGGCCCCGCTTCGGCGAAACCCTGAATCCGCTGGAAAAACCCTAACGTTTCTGTCTACCCCCATAGACGTGCATTGAAAGGGGGTAGCCCAGTGGACTTTTTTGCTTGGTTGTGTTAGGTTAGGCCATAGGAACATGGAAAACCAACTTTTATCACAAGATTGCCCCCGTTTCTCCCGAAACGGGAGTTTTCACCTCTAAGTGCACACACTCACTAGAGAGAAAGTGAAGCCGGTGATGTCGGTCACACCTAGGAGTAGATTCTTGGACATTTGAAACACACAACACAATTTTATACATATGGTATGGCACAACCTAGGTTTGGGTGGGTTTCCGACGCTCTGGGGCCCCGCTTCGGCGAAACCCTGAATCCGCTGGAAAAACCCTAACGTTTCTGTCTACCCCCATACACGTGCGTCGAAAGGGGGTATCCCAATGGGATTTTTTGCTTGTTTGTGTTAGGTTAGGCCATAGGAACATGAGAAACCAACTTTTATCACAAGTTGACACAAGATTGCCCCCGTTTCGCCCGAAAGGGGAGTTTTCAGCTATAAGTCCAGAAACTCACTAGAGAGAAAGTGAAACCGGTGATGTCGGTCACACCTAGGAGTAGATTCTTAGACATTTGAAACACACAACACACTTGTATACATATGGTATGGCACAACCTAGGTTTGGGTGGGGTTCCGACGCTCTGGGGCCCCGCTTCGGCGAAACCCTAAATCCGCTGGAAAAACCCTAACGTTTCCGTCTACCCCCATAGACGTGCGTCGAAAGGGGGTAGCCCAGTGGACTTTTTTGTTTGGTTGTGTTAGGTTAGGCCATACGAACATGAGAAACCAACTTTTATCACAAGTTGTCACAAGAGTGCCCCCGTTTCGCCCGAAAGGGGAGTTTTCACCTCTAAGTGCAGAAACTCACTGTAGAGAAAGTGAAGCCGGTGATGTCGGTCATACCTAGGAGTAGATTCTTGGACATTTGAAACACACTTGTATACATATGGTATGGCACAACCTAGGTTTGGGTGGGGTTCCGACGCTCCGGGGCCCCGCTTCGGCGAAACCCTGAATCCGCTGGAAAAACCCTAACGTTTCCGTCTACCCCCATAGACGTGCGTTGAAAGGGGGTAGCCCAGTGGACTTTTTGCTTGGTTGTGTTAGGTTAGGCCATAGGAACATGGAAAACCAACTTTTATCACAAGATTGCCCCCGTTTCGCCCGAAACGGGAGTTTTCACCTCTAAGTGCACACACTCACTAGAGAAAAGTGAAGCCGGTGATGTCGGTCACACCTAGGAGTAGATTCTTGGACATTTGAAACACACAACACAATTTTATACATATGGTATGGCACAACCTAGGTTTGGGTGGGTTTCCGACGCTCCGGGGCCCCGCTTCGGCGAAATCCTGAATCCGCTGGAAAAACCTAACGTTTCCGTCTACCCCCATAGACGTGCGTCGAAAGGGGTATCCCAGTGGACTTTTTTGCTTGGTTGTGTTAGGTTAGGCCATAGGAACATGACAAACCAACTTTTATCACAATTGACACAAGATTGCCCCCGTATCGCCCGAAAGGGGAGTTTTCAGCTATAAGTCCAGAAACTCACTAGAGAGAAAGTGAAACCGGTGATGTCGGTCACACCTAGGAGTAGATTCTTGGACATTTGAAACACACAACACACTTGTATACATATGGTATGGCACAACCTAGGTTTGGGTGGGGTTCCGACGCTCTGGGGCCCCACTTCGGCGAAACCCTAAATCCGCTGGAAAAACCATAACGTTTCCGTCTACCCCCATAGACGTGCGTCGAAAGGGGGTAGCCCAGTGGACTTTTTTGCTTGGTTGTGTTAGGTTAGGCCATACGAACAAGAGAAACCAACTTTTATCACAAGTTGTCACAAGAGTGCCCCCGTTTCGCCCGAAAGGGGAGTTTTCACCTCTAAGTGCAGAAACTCACTATAGAGAAAGTGAAGCCGGTGATGTCGGTCACACCTAGGAGTAGATTCTTGGACATTTGAAACACACAACACACTTGTATACATATGGTATGGCACAACCTAGGTTTGGGTGGGGTTCCGACGCTCCGGGGCCCCGCTTCGGCGAAACCCTGAATCCGCTGGAAAAACCCTAACGTTTCCGTCTACCCCATAGACGTGCGTTGAAAGGGGGTAGCCCAGTGGACTTTTTTGCTTGGTTGTGTTAGGTTAGGCCATAGGAACATGGAAAACCAACTTTTATCACAAGATTGCCCCCGTTTCGCCCGAAACGGGAGTTTTCACCTCTAAGTGCACACACTCACTAGAGAGAAAGTGAAGCCGGATGTCGGTCACACCTAGGAGTAGATTCTTGGACATTTGAAACACACAACACAATTTATACATATGGTATGGCACAACCTAGGTTTGGGTGGGTTCCGACGCTCCGGGGCCCCGCTTCGGCGAAACCCTGAATCCGCTGGAAAAACCCTAACGTTTCCGTCTACCCCCATAGACGTGCGTCGAAAGGGGTAGCCCAGTGGACTTTTTTCTTGGTTGTGTTAGTTAGGCCATAGGAACATGAGAAACCAAAGTCTACCCCAAATCACACAAGATTCCATCCGGTTCGCCCGAAAGGGGAGTTTTCACCTCTAAGTGCAGAAACTCACTAGAGAGAAAGTGAAGCCGGTGATTCACGGTCCAAGGAGTAGATATTGGACATTTGAAACACACAACACAATTGTATACATATGGTATGGCACAACCTAGGTTTGGGTGGGGTTCCGACGCTCCGGGGCCCCCTTCGGCGAAACCCTGAATCCGCTGGAAAAACCCTAACGTTTCCGTCTACCCCCATAGACGTGCGTCGAAAGGGGGTATCCCAGTGGACTTTTTTGCTTGGTTGTGTTAGGTTAGGCCATAGGAACATGAAAACCAACTTTTATCACAAGATTGCCCCCGTTTCGCCCGAAACGGGAGTTTTCACCTCTAAGTCACACACTATAGAGAGAAAGTGAAGCCGGTGATGTCGGTCACACCTAGGAGTAGATTCTTGGACATTTGAAACACACAACACACTTGTATACATATGGTATGGCACAACCTAGGTTTGGGTGGGGTTCCGACGCTCCGGGGCCCCGCTTCGGCGAAACCCTGAATCCGCTGGAAAAACCCTAACGTTTCCGTCTACCCCCATAGACGTGCGTCGAAAGGGGGTAGCCCAGTGGACTTTTTTGCTTGGTTGTGTTAGGTTAGGCCATAGGAACATGGAAAACCAACTTTTATCACAAGATTGCCCCCGTTTCGCCCGAAACGGGAGTTTTCACCTCTAAGTGCACACACTCACTAGAGAGAAAGTGAAGCCGGTGATGTCGGTCACACCTAGGAGTAGATTCTTGGACATTTGAAACACACAACACAATTTTATACATATGGTATGGCACAACCTAGGTTTGGGTGGGTTTCCGACGCTCCGGGGCCCCGCTTCGGCGAAACCCTGAATCCGCTGGAAAAACCCTAACGTTTCCGTCTACCCCCATAGACGTGCGTCGAAAGGGGTATCCCAGTGGACTTTTTTGCTTGGTTGTGTTAGGTTAGGCCATAGGAACATGAGAAACCAACTTTTATCACAAGTTGACACAAGATTGCCCCCGTTTCGCCCGAAAGGGGTTTTCAGCTATAAGTCCAGAAACTCACTAGAGAGAAAGTGAAGCCGGTGATGTCGGTCACACCTAGGAGTAGATTCTTGGACATTTGAAACACACAACACACTTGTATACATATGGTATGGCACAACCTAGGTTTGGGTGGGGTTCCGACGCTCCGGGGCCCCGCTTCGGCGAAACCCTGAATCCGCTGGAAAAACCCTAACGTTTCCGTCTACCCCCATAGACGTGCGTCGAAAGGGGGTAGCCCAGTGGACTTTTTTGCTTGGTTGTGTTAGGTTAGGCCATAGGAACATGAGAAACCAACTTTTATCACAAGTTGTCACAAGAGCCCCCGTTTCGCCCGAAAGGGAGTTTTCACCTCTAAGTGCAGAAACTCACTATAGAGAAAGTGAAGCCGGTGATGTCGGTCACACCTAGGAGTAGATTCTTGGACATTTGAAACACACAACACACTTGTATACATATGGTATGGCACAACCTAGGTTTGGGTGGGGTTCCGACGCTCCGGGGCCCCGCTTCGGCGAAACCCTGAATCCGCTGGAAAAACCCTAACGTTTCCGTCTACCCCCATAGACGTGCGTCGAAAGGGGGTAGCCCAGTGGACTTTTTTGCTTGGTTGTGTTAGGTTAGGCCATAGGAACATGGAAAACCAACTTTTATCACAAGATTGCCCCCGTTTCGCCCGAAACGGGAGTTTTCACCTCTAAGTGCACACACTCACTAGAGAGAAAGTGAAGCCGGTGATGTCGGTCACACCTAGGAGTAGATTCTTGGACATTTGAAACACACAACACAATTTATACATATGGTATGGCACAACCTAGGTTTGGGTGGGTTCCGACGCTCCGGGGCCCCGCTTCGGCGAAACCCTGAATCCGCTGGAAAAACCCTAACGTTTCCGTCTACCCCCATAGACGTGCGTCGAAAGGGGGTATCCCAGTGGACTTTTTTGCTTGGTTGTGTTAGGTTAGGCCATAGGAACATGAGAAACCAACTTTTATCACAAGTTGACACAAGATTGCCCCCGTTTCGCCCGAAAGGGAGTTTTCAGCTATAAGTCCAGAAACTCACTAGAGAGAAAGTGAAGCCGGTGATGTCGGTCACACCTAGGAGTAGATTCTTGGACATTTGAAACACACAACACACTTGTATACATATGGTATGGCACAACCTAGGTTTGGGTGGGGTTCCGACGCTCCGGGGCCCCGCTTCGGCGAAACCCTGAATCCGCTGGAAAAACCCTAACGTTTCCGTCTACCCCCATAGACGTGCGTCGAAAGGGGGTAGCCCAGTGGACTTTTTTGCTTGGTTGTGTTAGGTTAGGCCATAGAACATGAGAAACCAACTTTTATCACAAGTTGTCACAAGATTGCCCCCGTTTCGCCCGAAAGGGAGTTTTCACCTCTAAGTGCAGAAACTCACTATAGAGAAAGTGAAGCCGGTGATGTCGGTCACACCTAGGAGTAGATTCTTGGACATTTGAAACACACAACACACTTGTATACATATGGTATGGCACAACCTAGGTTTGGGTGGGGTTCCGACGCTCCGGGGCCCCGCTTCGGCGAAACCCTGAATCCGCTGGAAAAACCCTAACGTTTCCGTCTACCCCCATAGACGTGCGTCGAAAGGGGGTAGCCCAGTGGACTTTTTTGCTTGGTTGTGTTAGGTTAGGCCATAGGAACATGAAAACCAACTTTTATCACAAGATTGCCCCCGTTTCGCCCGAAACGGGAGTTTTCACCTCTAAGTGCACACACTCACTAGAGAGAAAGTGAAGCCGGTGATGTCGGTCACACCTAGGAGTAGATTCTTGGACATTTGAAACACACAACACTTTATACATATGGTATGGCACAACCTAGGTTTGGGTGGGTTCCGACGCTCCGGGGCCCCGCTTCGGCGAAACCCTGAATCCGCTGGAAAAACCCTAACGTTTCCGTCTACCCCCATAGACGTGCGTCGAAAGGGGGTACCCAGTGGACTTTTTTGCTTGGTTGTGTTAGGTTAGGCCATAGGAACATGAGAAACCAACTTTTATCACAAGTTGACACAAGATTGCCCCCGTTTCGCCCGAAAGGGAGTTTTCAGCTATAAGTCAGAAACTCACTAGAGAGAAAGTGAAGCCGGTGATGTCGGTCACACCTAGGAGTAGATTCTTGGACATTTGAAACACACAACACACTTGTATACATATGGTATGGCACAACCTAGGTTTGGGTGGGGTTCCGACGCTCCGGGGCCCCGCTTCGGCGAAACCCTGAATCCGCTGGAAAAACCCTAACGTTTCCGTCTACCCCCATAGACGTGCGTCGAAAGGGGGTAGCCCAGTGGACTTTTTTGCTTGGTTGTGTTAGGTTAGGCCATACGAACATGAGAAACCAACTTTTATCACAAGTTGTCACAAGATTGCCCCCGTTTCGCCCGAAAGGGAGTTTTCACCTCTAAGTGCAGAAACTCACTATAGAGAAAGTGAAGCCGGTGATGTCGGTCACACCTAGGAGTAGATTCTTGGACATTTGAAACACACAACACACTTGTATACATATGGTATGGCACAACCTAGGTTTGGGTGGGGTTCCGACGCTCCGGGGCCCCGCTTCGGCGAAACCCTGAATCCGCTGGAAAAACCCTAACGTTTCCGTCTACCCCCATAGACGTGCGTCGAAAGGGGGTAGCCCAGTGGACTTTTTTGCTTGGTTGTGTTAGGTTAGGCCATAGGAACATGGAAAACCAACTTTTATCACAAGATTGCCCCCGTTTCGCCCGAAACGGGAGTTTTCACCTCTAAGTGCACACACTCACTAGAGAGAAAGTGAAGCCGGTGATGTCGGTCACACCTAGGAGTAGATTCTTGGACATTTGAAACACACAACACAATTTATACATATGGTATGGCACAACCTAGGTTTGGGTGGGTTCCGACGCTCCGGGGCCCCGCTTCGGCGAAACCCTGAATCCGCTGGAAAAACCCTAACGTTTCCGTCTACCCCCATAGACGTGCGTCGAAAGGGGGTAGCCCAGTGGACTTTTTTGCTTGGTTGTGTTAGGTTAGGCCATAGGAACATGAGAAACCAACTTTTATCACAAGTTGACACAAGATTGCCCCCGTTTCGCCCGAAAGGGAGTTTTCAGCTATAAGTCCAGAAACTCACTAGAGAGAAAGTGAAGCCGGTGATGTCGGTCACACCTAGGAGTAGATTCTTGGACATTTGAAACACACAACACACTTGTATACATATGGTATGGCACAACCTAGGTTTGGGTGGGGTTCCGACGCTCCGGGGCCCCGCTTCGGCGAAACCCTGAATCCGCTGGAAAAACCCTAACGTTTCCGTCTACCCCCATAGACGTGCGTCGAAAGGGGGTAGCCCAGTGGACTTTTTTGCTTGGTTGTGTTAGGTTAGGCCATAGAACATGAGAAACCAACTTTTATCACAAGTTGTCACAAGATGCCCCCGTTTCGCCCGAAAGGGGTTTTCACCTCTAAGTGCAGAACTCACTATAGAGAAAGTGAAGCCGGTGATGTCGGTCACACCTAGGAGTAGATTCTTGGACATTTGAAACACACAACACACTTGTATACATATGGTATGGCACAACCTAGGTTTGGGTGGGGTTCCGACGCTCCGGGGCCCCGCTTCGGCGAAACCCTGAATCCGCTGGAAAAACCCTAACGTTTCCGTCTACCCCCATAGACGTGCGTCGAAAGGGGGTAGCCCAGTGGACTTTTTTGCTTGGTTGTGTTAGGTTAGGCCATAGGAACATGAAAACCAACTTTTATCACAAGATTGCCCCCGTTTCGCCCGAAACGGGAGTTTTCACCTCTAAGTGCACACACTCACTAGAGAGAAAGTGAAGCCGGTGATGTCGGTCACACCTAGGAGTAGATTCTTGGACATTTGAAACACACAACACACTTTATACATATGGTATGGCACAACCTAGGTTTGGGTGGGTTCCGACGCTCCGGGCCCCGCTTCGGCGAAACCCTGAATCCGCTGGAAAAACCCTAACGTTTCCGTCTACCCCCATAGACGTGCGTCGAAAGGGGGCCCAGTGGACTTTTTTGCTTGGTTGTGTTAGGTTAGGCCATAGGAACATGAGAAACCAACTTTTATCACAAGTTGACACAAGATTGCCCCCGTTTCGCCCGAAAGGGAGTTTTCAGCTATAAGTCCACACACTAGAGAGAAAGTGAAGCCGGTGATGTCGGTCACACCTAGGAGTAGATTCTTGGACATTTGAAACACACAACACACTTGTATACATATGGTATGGCACAACCTAGGTTTGGGTGGGGTTCCGACGCTCCGGGGCCCCGCTTCGGCGAAACCCTGAATCCGCTGGAAAAACCCTAACGTTTCCGTCTACCCCCATAGACGTGCGTCGAAAGGGGGTAGCCCAGTGGACTTTTTTGCTTGGTTGTGTTAGGTTAGGCCATAGAACATGAGAAACCAACTTTTATCACAAGTTGACACAAGATTGCCCCCGTTTCGCCCGAAAGGGAGTTTTCAGCTATAAGTCCAGAAACTCACTAAGAGAAAGTGAAGCCGGTGATGTCGGTCACACCTAGGAGTAGATTCTTGGACATTTGAAACACACAACACACTTGTATACATATGGTATGGCACAACCTAGGTTTGGGTGGGGTTCCGACGCTCCGGGGCCCCGCTTCGGCGAAACCCTGAATCCGCTGGAAAAACCCTAACGTTTCCGTCTACCCCCATAGACGTGCGTCGAAAGGGGGTAGCCCAGTGGACTTTTTTGCTTGGTTGTGTTAGGTTAGGCCATAGGAACATGAGAAACCAACTTTTATCACAAGTTGTCACAAGATTGCCCCGTTTCGCCCGAAAGGGAGTTTTCACTCTAAGTGCAGAAACTCACTATAGAGAAAGTGAAGCCGTGATGTCGGTCACACCTAGGAGTAGATTCTTGGACATTTGAAACACACAACACACTTGTATACATATGGTATGGCACAACCTAGGTTTGGGTGGGTTCCGACGCTCCGGGGCCCGCTTCGGCGAAACCCTGAATCCGCTGGAAAAACCCTAACGTTTCCGTCTACCCCCATAGACGTGCGTCGAAAGGGGGTAGCCCAGTGGACTTTTTTGCTTGGTTGTGTTAGGTTAGGCCATAGGAACATGGAAAACCAACTTTTATCACAAATTGCCCCCGTTTCGCCCGAAACGGGAGTTTTCACTATATCTAGTGCACACACACTCACTAGAGAGAAAGTGAAGCCGGTGATGTCGGTCACACCTAGGAGTAGATTCTTGGACATTTGAAACACACAACACAATTGTTATACATATGGTATGGCACAACCTAGGTTTGGGTGGGTTCCGACGCTCCGGGGCCCCGCTTCGGCGAAACCCTGAATCCGCTGGAAAAACCCTAACGTTTCCGTCTACCCCCATAGACGTGCGTCGAAAGGGGTAGCCCAGTGGACTTTTTTGCTTGGTTGTGTTAGGTTAGGCCATAGGAACATGAGAAACCAACTTTTATCACAATCGACACAAGATTGCCCCCGTTTCGCCCGAAAGGGGAGTTTTCAGCTATAAGTCCAGACACACTAGAGAGAAAGTGAAGCCGGTGATGTCGGTCACACCTAGGAGTAGATTCTTGGACATTTGAAACACACAACACACTTTATACATATGGTATGGCACAACCTAGGTTTGGGTGGGGTTCCGACGCTCCGGGGCCCCGCTTCGGCGAAACCCTGAATCCGCTGGAAAAACCCTAACGTTTCCGTCTACCCCCATAGACGTGCGTCGAAAGGGGGTAGCCCAGTGGACTTTTTTGCTTGGTTGTGTTAGGTTAGGCCATAGGAACATGAAAACCAACTTTATCACAAGTTGTCACAAGATTGCCCCCGTTTCGCCCGAAAGGGAGTTTTCAGCATCAAGTCAGAACTCACTAGTAGAGAAAGTGAAGCCGGTGATGTCGGTCACACCTAGGAGTAGATTCTTGGACATTTGAAACACACAACACACTTGTATACATATGGTATGGCACAACCTAGGTTTGGGTGGGTTCCGACGCTCCGGGGCCCCGCTTCGGCGAAACCCTGAATCCGCTGGAAAAACCCTAACGTTTCCGTCTACCCCCATAGACGTGCGTCGAAAGGGGGTAGCCCAGTGGACTTTTTTGCTTGGTTGTGTTAGGTTAGGCCATAGAACATGAGAAAACCAACTTTTATCACAAGATTGCCCCCGTTTCGCCCGAAAGGGGTTTTCAGCTATAAGTCACACACTCACTAGAGAGAAAGTGAAGCCGGTGATGTCGGTCACACCTAGGAGTAGATTCTTGGACATTGAAACACACAACACACTTGTATACATATGGTATGGCACAACCTAGGTTTGGGTGGGGTTCCGACGCTCCGGGGCCCCTTCGGCGAAACCTGAATCCGCTGGAAAAACCCTAACGTTTCCGTCTACCCCCATAGACGTGCGTCGAAAGGGGGTAGCCCAGTGGACTTTTTTGCTTGGTTGTGTTAGGTTAGGCCATAGAACATGAGAAACCAACTTTTATCACAAGTGACACAAGATGCCCCCGTTTCGCCCGAAAGGGAGTTTTCACTATAAGTCACAACCACTATAGAGAAAGTGAAGCCGGTGATGTCGGTCACACCTAGGATAGATTCTTGGACATTTGAAACACACAACACACTTGTATACATATGGTATGGCACAACCTAGGTTTGGGTGGGGTTCCGACGCTCCGGGCCCCGCTTCGGCGAAACCCTGAATCCGCTGGAAAAACCCTAACGTTTCCGTCTACCCCCATAGACGTGCGTCGAAAGGGGGTAGCCCAGTGGACTTTTTTGCTTGGTTGTGTTAGGTTAGGCCATAGAACATG